>JABVMC010000088.1:60000-71859 GCA_013358685.1 Antennarius maculatus | reverse complement strand
AGTCTAATAGTCTAAAGTCTAACAGTCTAAAGTCTAATAGTCTAAAGTCTGACAGTCTAAAGTCTAATAGTCTAAAGTCTAATAGTCTAAAGTCTAAAAGTCTAAAGTCTAAAGTCTAAAGTCTAATAGTCTAAAGTCCAATAGTCTAAAGTCTAATAGTCTAAAGTCTAATAGTCTAAAGTCTAATAGTCTAAAAGTCTAAAGTCTAATAGTCTAAAGTCTAATAGTGTAAAGTCTAACAGTCTAAAGTCTAATAGTCTAAAGTCTAACAGTCTAAAGTCTAATAGTCTAAAGTCTGACAGTCTAAAGTCTAACAGTCTAAAGTCTAACAGTCTAAAGTCTAATAGTCTAAAGTCTAACAGTCTAACAGTCTAAAGTCTAATAGTCTAAAGTCTAACAGTCTAAAGTCTAACAGTCTAAAGTCTAATAATCTAAGGTCTAACAGTCTAAAGTCTAACAGTCTAAAGTCTAATAGTCTAAAGTCTAATAGTCTAAAGTCTAACAGTCTAAAGTCTAACAGTCAAGTCTAAAGTCTAACAGTCTAAAGTCTAATAGTCTAACGTCTAATAGTCTAAAGTCTAATAGTCTAAAGTCTAACTGTCTAAAGTCTAATAGTCTAAAGTCTAAAGTCTAACAGTCTAAAGTCTAAAGTCTAACAGTCTAAAGTCTAACAGTCTAAAGTCTAAAAGTCTAAAGTCTAATAATCTAAGGTCTAACAGTTTAAAGTCTAACAGTCTAAAGTCTAATAGTCTAAAGTCTAATAATCTAAGGTCTAACAGTCTAAAGTCTAACAGTCTAAAGTCTAACAGTCTAAAGTCTAATAGTCTAAAGTCTAACAGTCTAAAGTCTAACAGTAAAGTCAGTCTGAAGTCTAATAGTCTAAAGTCTAATAATCTAAGGTCTAACAGTCTAAAGTCTAACAGTCTAAAGTCTAATAGTCTAAAGTCTAATAATCTAAGGTCTAACAGTCTAAAGTCTAATAGTCTAAAGTCTGACAGTCTAAAGTCTAACAGTCTAAAGTCTAACAGTCTAAAGTCTAATAGTCTAACGTCTAACTGTCTAAAGTCTAATAGTCTAAAGTCTAACAGTCTAAAGTCTAACAGTCTAAAGTCTAAAAGTCTAAAGTCTAACAGTCTAAAGTCTAACAGTCTAAAGTCTAATAATCTAAGGTCTAACAGTCTAAAGTCTAACAGTCTAAAGTCTAATAGTCTAAAGTCTAATAATCTAAGGTCTAACAGTCTAAAGTCTAACAGTCTAAAGTCTAATAGTCTAAAGTCTAACAGTCTAAAGTCTATCAGTAAAGTCAGTCTAAAGTCTAATAGTCTAAAGTCTAATAATCTAAGGTCTAACAGTCTAAAGTCTAATAGTCTAAAGTCTAATAGTCTAAAGTCTAACAGTCTAAAGTCTAATAGTCTAAAGTCTAATAGTCTAAAGTCTAACAGTCTAAAGTCTAACAGTAAAGTCTAACAGTCTAAAGTCTAATAATCTAAGGTCTAACAGTCTAAAGTCTTACAGTCTAAACTCTAATAGTCTAAAGTCTCATAATCTAAGGTCTAACAGTCTAAAGTCTAACAGTCTAAAGTCTAATAGTCTAAAGTCTAACAGTCTAAAGTCTAACAGTCTAAAGTCTAATAGTCTAAAGTCTAATAGTCTAAAGTGTAATAGTCTAAAGTCTAACAGTCTAAAGTCTAACAGTCTAATGTCTAAAGTCTAACAGTCTAAAGTCTAATAGTCTAAAGTCTAAGAGTCTAAAGTCTAACAGTCTAAAGTCTAATAATCTAAGGTCTAACAGTCTAAAGTCTAATAGTCTAAAGTCTAACAGTCTAAAGTCTAACAGTCTAAAGTCTAAAGCCTAACAGTCTAAAGTCTAACAGTCTAAAGTCTAAAGTCTCATAGTCTAAAGTCTAACAGTCTAAAGTCTAACAGTCTAAAGTCTAACAGTCTAAAGTCTAATAGTCTAAAGTCTAATAGTCTAAAGTCTAACAGTCTAAAGTCTAACAGTAAAGTCTAACAGTCTAAAGTCTTATAATCTAGGGTCTAACAGTCTAAAGTCTAACAGTCTAAAGTCTAATAGTCTAAAGTCTAATAGTCTAAAGTTTAACAGTCTAAAGTCTAACAGTCTAAAGTCTAAAGTCTAACAGTCTAAAGTCTAATAGTCTAAAGTCTAATAGTCTAAAGTCTAACTGTCTAAAGTCTAATAGTCTAAAGTCTAACTTTCTAAAGTCTAACAGTCTAAAGTCTAAAGTCTAAAAGTCTAAAGTCTAACAGTCTAAAGTCGAATAGTCTAAAGTCTAATAGTCTAAAGTCTAACAGTCTAAAGTCTAACAGTCTAAAGTGTAATAGTCTAAAGTCTAATAATCTAAGGTCTAACAGTCTAAAGTCTAACAGTCTAAAGTCTAACAGTAAAGTCAGTCTAAAGTCTAATAGTCTAAAGTCTAATAGTCTAAAGTCTAATAGTCTAAAGTCTAAAGTCTGATAATCTAAGGTCTAATAGTCTAAAGTCTAACAGTCTAAAGTCTAAAGTCTAATAGTCTAAAGTCTAATAGTCTAAAGTCTAATAGTCTAATAGTCTAAAGTCGAAAGTCTAATAGTCTAAAGTCGAATAGTCTAAAGTCTAATAGTCTAAAGTCTAATAGTCTAAAGTCTAACAGTCTAAAGTCTAATAGTCTAAAGTCTAAGAGTCTAAAGTCTAACAGTCTAAAGTCTAATAGTCTAAAGTCTAACAGTCTAAAGTGTAATAGTCTAAAGTCTAACAGTCTAAAGTCTAACAGTCTAAAGTCTAATAGTCTAAAGTCTAACAGTGTAAAGTCTAACAGTAAAGTCTAACAGTCTAAAGTCTAATAATCTAAGGTCTAACAGTCTAAAGTCTAATAGTCTAAAGTCTAACAGTCTAAAGTCTAACAGTCTAAAGTCTAAAGCCTAACAGTCTAAAGTCTAACAGTCTAAAGTCTAAAGTCTCATAGTCTAAAGTCTAACAGTCTAAAGTCTAATAGTCTAAAGTCTAATAGTCTAAAGTCTAACAGTCTAAAGTCTAACAGTAAAGTCTAACAGTCTAAAGTCTAATAATCTAGGGTCTAACAGTCTAAAGTCTAACAGTCTAAAGTCTAATAGTCTAAAGTCTAATAATCTAAGGTCTAACAGTCTAAAGTCTAACAGTCTAAAGTCTAATAGTCTAAAGTCTAATAGTCTAAAGTCTAACAGTCTAAAGTCTAATAGTCTAAAGTCTAATAGTCTAAAGTCTAACTGTCTAAAGTCTAATAGTCTAAAGTCTAACTTTCTAAAGTCTAACAGTCTAAAGTCTAAAGTCTAACAGTCTAAAGTCTAACAGTCTAAAGTCGAATAGTCTAAAGTCTAACAGTCTAAAGTCTAATAGTCTAAAGTCTAATAATCTAAGGTCTAACAGTCTAAAGTCTAACAGTCTAAAGTCTAACAGTCTAAAGTCTAACAGTCTAAAGTCTAACAGTAAAGTCAGTCTAAAGTCTAATAGTCTAAAGTCTAATAGTCTAAAGTCTAATAGTCTAAAGTCTAATAGTCTAAAGTCTAAAGTCTGATAATCTAAGGTCTAATAGTCTAAAGTCTAACAGTCTAACAGTCTAAAGTCTAAAGTCTAATAGTCTAAAGTCTAATAGTCTAATAGTCTAAAGTCGAAAGTCTAATAGTCTAAAGTCGAATAGTCTGAAGTCTAATAGTCTAAAGTCTAATAGTCTAAAGTCTAACAGTCTAAAGTCTAATAGTCTAAAGTCTAACAGTCTAAAGTCTAATAGTCTAAAGTCTGACAGTCTAAAGTCTAATAGTCTAAAGTCTAATAGTCTAAAGTCTAACAGTCTAAAGTCTAAAGTCTAAAGTCTAATAGTCTAAAGTCCAATAGTCTAAAGTCTAATAGTCTAAAGTCTAATAGTCTAAAGTCTAATAGTCTAACAGTCTAAAGTCTAATAGTCTAAAGTCTAAAAGTCTAAAGTCTAACAGTCTAAAGTCTAATAGTCTAAAGTCTAACAGTCTAAAGTCTAATAGTCTAAAGTCTGACAGTCTAAAGTCTAACAGTCTAAAGTCTAACAGTCTAAAGTCTAACAGTCTAAAGTCTAACAGTCTAACAGTCTAAAGTCTAATAGTCTAAAGTCTAACAGTCTAAAGTCTAACAGTCTAAAGTCTAATAATCTAAGGTCTAACAGTCTAAAGTCTAACAGTCTAAAGTCTAATAGTCTAAAGTCTAATAGTCTAAAGTCTAACAGTCTAAAGTCTAACAGTCAAGTCTAAAGTCTAACAGTCTAAAGTCTAATAGTCTAACGTCTAACAGTCTAAAGTCTAATAGTCTAAAGTCTAACAGTCTAAAGTCTAATAGTCTAAAGTCTAAAGTCTAACAGTCTAAAGTCTAAAGTCTAACAGTCTAAAGTCTAACAGTCTAAAGTCTAACAGTCTAAAGTCTAATAATCTAAGGTCTAACAGTTTAAAGTCTAACAGTCTAAAGTCTAATAGTCTAAAGTCTAATAATCTAAGGTCTAACAGTCTAAAGTCTAACAGTCTAAAGTCTAACAGTCTAAAGTCTAACAGTAAAGTCAGTCTGAAGTCTAATAGTCTAAAGTCTAATAATCTAAGGTCTAACAGTCTAAAGTCGAACAGTCTAAAGTCTAATAGTCTAAAGTCTGACAGTCTAAAGTCTAACAGTCTAAAGTCTAACAGTCTAAAGTCTAATAGTCTAAAGTCTAACTGTCTAAAGTCTAATAGTCTAAAGTCTAACAGTCTAAAGTCTAACAGTCTAAAGTCTAAAATCTAACAGTCTAAAGTCTAAAAGTCTAAAGTCTAACAGTCTAAAGTCTAATAATCTAAGGTCTAACAGTCTAAAGTCTAACAGTCTAAAGTCTAATAGTCTAAAGTCTAATAATCTAAGGTCTAACAGTCTAAAGTCTAACAGTCTAAAGTCTAATAGTCTAAAGTCTAACAGTCTAAAGTCTATCAGTAAAGTCAGTCTAAAGTCTAATAGTCTAAAGTCTAATAATCTAAGGTCTAACAGTCTAAAGTCTAATAGTCTAAAGTCTAATAGTCTAAAGTCTAACAGTCTAAAGTCTAACAGTAAAGTCTAACAGTCTAAAGTCTAATAATCTAATGTCTAACAGTCTAAAGTCTTACAGTCTAAACTCTAATAGTCTAAAGTCTCATAATCTAAGGTCTAACAGTCTAAAGTCTAACAGTCTAAAGTCTAATAGTCTAAAGTCTAACAGTCTAAAGTCTAACAGTCTAAAGTCTAATAGTCTAAAGTCTAATAGTCTAAAGTGTAATAGTCTCAAGTCTAACAGTCTAAAGTCTAACAGTCTAATGTCTAAAGTCTAACAGTCTAAAGTCTAATAGTCTAAAGTCTAATAGTCTAAAGTCTAACAGTCTAAAGTCTAACAGTAAAGTCTAACAGTCTAAAGTCTAACAGTCTAAAGTCTAAAGTCTAACAGTCTAAAGTCTAATAGTCTAAAGTCTAATAGTCTAAAGTCTAAAAGTCTAAAGTCTAACAGTAAAGTCTAACAGTCTAAAGTCTAATAATCTAAGGTCTAACAGTCTAAAGTCTTACAGTCTAAACTCTAATAGTCTAAAGTCTCATAATCTAAGGTCTAACAGTCTAAAGTCTAACAGTCTAAAGTCTAATAGTCTAAAGTCTAACAGTCTAAAGTCTAACAGTCTAAAGTCTAATAGTCTAAAGTCTAATAGTCTAAAGTGTAATAGTCTCAAGTCTAACAGTCTAAAGTCTAACAGTCTAATGTCTAAAGTCTAACAGTCTAAAGTCTAATAGTCTAAAGTCTAATAGTCTAAAGTCTAACAGTCTAAAGTCTAATAATCTAAGGTCTAACAGTCTAAAGTCTAATAGTCTAAAGTCTAACAGTCTAAAGTCTAACAGTCTAAAGTCGAAAGCCTAACAGTCTAAAGTCTAACAGTCTAAAGTCTAAAGTCTCATAGTCTAAAGTCTAACAGTCTAAAGTCTAACAGTCTAAAGTCTAACAGTCTAAAGTCTAATAGTCTAAAGTCTAATAGTCTAAAGTCTAACAGTCTAAAGTCTAACAGTAAAGTCTAACAGTCTAAAGTCTAATAATCTAGGGTCTAACAGTCTAAAGTCTAACAGTCTAAAGTCTAATAGTCTAAAGTCTAATAGTCTAAAGTCTAACAGTCTAAAGTCTAACAGTCTAAAGTCTAAAGTCTAACAGTCTAAAGTCTAATAGTCTAAAGTCTAATAGTCTAAAGTCTAACTGTCTAAAGTCTAATAGTCTAAAGTCTAACTTTCTAAAGTCTAACAGTCTAAAGTCTAAAGTCTAACAGTCTAAAGTCTAACAGTCTAAAGTCGAATAGTCTAAAGTCTAATAGTCTAAAGTCTAACAGTCTAAAGTCTAACAGTCTAAAGTGTAATAGTCTAAAGTCTAATAATCTAAGGTCTAACAGTCTAAAGTCTAACAGTCTAAAGTCTAACAGTAAAGTCAGTCTAAAGTCTAATAGTCTAAAGTCTAAAGTCTGATAATCTAAGGTCTAATAGTCTAAAGTCTAACAGTCTAAAGTCTAAAGTCTAATAGTCTAAAGTCTAATAGTCTAAAGTCTAATAGTCTAATAGTCTAAAGTCGAAAGTCTAATAGTCTAAAGTCTAATAGTCTAAAGTCTAATAGTCTAAAGTCTAATAGTCTAAAGTCTAACAGTCTAAAGTCTAATAGTCTAAAGTCTGACAGTCTAAAGTCTAACAGTCTAAAGTCTAACAGTCTAAAGTCTAATAGTCTAAAATCTAACAGTCTAAAGTCTAACAGTAAAGTCTAACAGTCTAAAGTCTAATAATCTAAGGTCTAACAGTCTAAAGTTTAATCGTCTAAAGTCTAATAGTCTAAAGTCTAATAATCTAAGGTCTAACAGTCTAAAGTCGAGCAGTCTAAAGTCTAACAGTCTAAAGTCTAACAGTCTAAAGTCTAATAATCTAAGGTCTAACAGTCTAAAGTCTAACAGTCTAAAGTCTAATAGTCTAAAGTCTAATAGTCTAAAGTCTAATAGTCTAAAGTCTAACAGTCTAAAGTCTAAAGTCTAACAGTCTAAAGTCTAATAGTCTAAAGTCTAACAGTCTAACAGTCTAAAGTCTAATAGTCTAAAGTCTAATAGTCTAAAGTCTGACAGTCTAAAGTCTAACAGTCAAGTCTAACAGTCTAAAGTCTAACAGTCTAAAGTCTAAAGTCTAATAGTCTAAAGTCTAACAGTCTAAAGTCTAACGTCTAATAGTCTAACAGTCTAAAGTCTAAAGTCTAACAGTCTAAAGTCTAAAGTCTAACAGTCTAAAGTCTAACAGTCTAAAGTCTAAAGTCTAACAGTCTAAAGTCTAATCGTCTAAAGTCTAACAGTCTAAAGTCTAACAGTAAAGTCTAACAGTCTAAAGTCTAATAATCTAAGGTCTAACAGTCTGAAGTCTCACAGTCTAAAGTGTAACAGTCTAAAGTCTAATAGTCTAAAATCTAACAGTCTAAAGTCTAACAGTAAAGTCTAACAGTCTAAAGTCTAATAATCTAAGGTCTAACAGTCTAAAGTCTAACAGTCTAAAGTCTAATAGTCTAAAGTCTAATAGTCTAAAGTCTAACAGTCTAAAGTCTAACAGTCTAAAGTCTAAAGTCTAACAGTCTAAAGTCTAAGAGTCTAAAGTCTAACAGTCTAACGTCTAACAGTCTAACGTCTAACAGTCTAAAGTCTAATAGTCTAAAGTCTAACAGTCTAACGTCTAACAGTCTAAAGTCTCACAGTCTAAAGTCTAAAGTCTAACAGTCTAAAGTCTAACAGTCTAAAGTCTAACAGTTTAAAGTCTAGTAGTCTAAAGTCTAACAGTCTAAAGTCTAACAGTCTAAAGTCTAACAGTAAAGTATAACTGTCTAAAGTCTAATAATCTAAGGTCTAACAGTCTAAAGTCTAACAGTCTAAACTCTAATAGTCTAAAGTCTAATAATCTAAGGTCTAACAGTCTAAAGTCTAACAGTCTAAACTCTAATAGTCTAAAGTCTAATAATCTAATGTCTAACAGTCTAAAGTCTAACAGTCTAAAGTCTAATAGTCTAAAGTCTAATAGTCTAAAGTCTAACAGTGTAAAGTCTAACAGTAAAGTCTAACAGTCTAAAGTCTAATAATCTAAGGTCTAACAGTCTAAAGTCTAACAGTCTAAAGTCTAAATTCTCATAGTCTAAAGTCTAACAGTCTAAAGTCTAACAGTCTAAAGTGTAACAGTCTAAAGTCTAACAGTCTAAAGTCTAAAAGTCTAAAGTCTAACAGTAAAGTCTAACAGTCTAAAGTCTAATAATCTAGGGTCTAACAGTCTAAAGTCTAACAGTCTAAAGTCTAATAGTCTAAAGTCTAATAATCTAAGGTCTAACAGTCTAAAGTCTAACAGTCTAAAGTCTAATAGTCTAACGTCTAATAGTCTACAGTCTAACAGTCTAAAGTCTAACAGTCTAAAGTCTAAAGTCTAACAGTCTAAAGTCTAATAGTCTAACGTCTAACTGTCTAAAGTCTAATAGTCTAAAGTCTAACTGTCTAAAGTCTAATAGTCTAAAGTCTAACAGTCTAAAGTCTAACAGTCTAAAGTCTAACAGTCTAAAGTCTAATAATCTAAGGTCTAACAGTCTAAAGTCTAACAGTCTAAAGTCTAATAGTCTAAAGTCTAATAATCTAAGGTCTAACAGTCGAAAGTCTAACAGTCTAAAGTCTAACAGTCTAAAGTCTAATAGTCTAAAGTCTAACAGTCTAAAGTCTAACAGTAAAGTCAGTCTAAAGTCTAATAGTCTAAAGTCTAATAATCTAAAGTCTAACAGTCTAAAGTCTAACAGTCTAAAGTCTAATAATCTAAAGTCTAATAATCTATGGTCTAACAGTCTAAAGTCTAATAGTCTAAAGTCTGACAGTCTAAAGTCTAACAGTCTAAAGTCTAACAGTCTAAAGTCTAATAGTCTAAAGTCTAACTGTCTAAAGTCTAATAGTCTAAAGTCTAACAGTCTAAAGTCTAACAGTCTAAAGTCTAACAGTCTAAAGTCTAACAGTCTAAAGTCTAACAGTCTAAAGTCTAATAATCTAAGGTCTAACAGTCTAAAGTCTAACAGTCTAAAGTCCAATAGTCTAAAGTCTAACAGTAAAGTCTAACAGTCTAAAGTCTAATAATCTAGGGTCTAACAGTCTAAAGTCTAACAGTCTAAAGTCTAACAGTCTAAAGTCTAACAGTAAAGTCTAACAGTCTAAAGTCTAATAATCTAGGGTCTAACAGTCTAAAGTCTAACAGTCTAAAGTCTAATAGTCTAAAGTCTAATAATCTAATGTCTAACAGTCTAAAGTCTAACAGTCTAAAGTCTAATAGTCTAACGTCTAATAGTCTACAGTCTAACAGTCTAAAGTCTAACAGTCTAAAGTCTAACAGTCTAAAGTCTAACAGTCTAAAGTCTAATAATCTAAGGTCTAACAGTCTAAAGTCTAACAGTCTAAAGTCTAACAGTCTAAAGTCTAATAGTCTAAAGTCTAACAGTCTAAAGTCTAACAGTAAAGTCAGTCTAAAGTCTAATAGTCTAAAGTCTAATAATCTAAGGTCTAACAGTCTAAAGTCTAACAGTCTAAAGTCTAATAATCTAAAGTCTAATAATCTATGGTCTAACAGTCTAAAGTCTAATAGTCTAAAGTCTGACAGTCTAAAGTCTAACAGTCTAAAGTCTAACAGTCTAAAGTCTAATAGTCTAAAATCTAACTGTCTAAAGTCTAATAGTCTAAAGTCTAACAGTCTAAAGTCTAACAGTCTAAAGTCTAAAGTCTAACAGTCTAAAGTCTAACAGTCTAAAGTCTAACAGTCTAAAGTCTAATAATCTAAGGTCTAACAGTCTAAAGTCTAACAGTCTAAAGTCTAACAGTCTAAAGTCTAATAGTCTAAAGTCTAATAATCTAAGGTCTAACAGTCTAAAGTCTAACAGTCTAAAGTCCAATAGTCTAAAGTCTAACAGTCTAAAGTCTATCAGTAAAGTCAGTCTAAAGTCTAATAGTCTAAAGTCTAATAATCTAAGGTCTAACAGTCTAAAGTCTAACAGTAAAGTCTAACAGTCTAAAGTCTAATAATCTAATGTCTAACAGTCTAAAGTCTTACAGTCTAAACTCTAATAGTCTAAAGTCTAATAATCTAAGGTCTAACAGTCTAAAGTCTAACAGTCTAAAGTCTAATAGTCTAAAGTCTAATAGTCTAAAGTCTAACAGTCTAAAGTCTAAAGTCTAACAGTCTAAAGTCTAATAGTCTAAAGTCTAATAGTATAAAGTCTAACAGTCTAAAGTCTAACAGTCTAAAGTCTAATAGTCTAAAGTCTGACAGTCTAAAGTCTAATAGTCTAAAGTCTAATAGTCTAAAGTCTAACAGTCTAAAGTCTAAAGTCTAACAGTCTAAAGTCTAATAGTCTAAAGTCTAATAGTCTAACGTCTAATAGTCTAACAGTCTAAAGTCTAATAATCTAAGGTCTAATAGTCTAAAGTCTAACAGTCTAAAGTCTAAAGTCTAATAATCTAAAGTCGAATAGTCTAAAGTCTAATAGTCTAAAGTCTAACAGTAAAGTCTAACAGTCTAAAGTCTAATAATCTAAGGTCTAACAGTCTAAAGTCTAACAGTCTAAAGTCTAATAGTCTAAAGTCTAATAGTCTAACGTCTAACAGTCTAAAGTCTAACAGTCTAACGTCTAAAGTCTAACAGTCTAAAGTCTAGTAGTCTAAAGTCTAAGAGTCTAAAATCTAACAGTCTAAAGTCTAATAGTCTAAAGTCTAACAGTGTAAAGTGTATTAGTCTAAAGTCTAACAGTCTAAAGTCTAAAGTCTAACAGTCTAAAGTCTAATAGTCTGAAGTCTAACAGTCTAAAGTCTAACAGTAAAGTCTAACAGTCTAAAGTCTAATAGTCTAAAGTCTAACAGTCTAAAGTCTAACAGTCTAAAGTCTAAAGTCTAACAGTCTAAAGTCTAACAGTCTAAAGTCTAAAGTCTCATAGTCTAAAGTCTAACAGTCTAAAGTCTAACAGTCTAAAGTGTAACAATCTAAAGTCTAACAGTCTAAAGTCTAAAGTCTAACAGTCTAAAGTCTAACAGTCTAAAGTCTAATAGTCTAACGTCTAACAGTCTAAAGTCTAACAGTAAAGTCTAACAGTCTAAAGTCTAATAATCTAGGGTCTAACAGTCTAAAGTCTAACAGTCTAAAGTCTAACAGTAAAGTCTAACAGTCTAAAGTCTAATAATCTAAGGTCTAACAGTCTAAAGTCTAACAGTCTAAAGTCTAACAGTCTAAAGTCTAATAGTCTAAAGTCTAATAAAGAACTAAATCAGAGTTCAAGCTCTGCTGCAGATGAAGCCGTTGCCGTAGCGATTGACGTGACCGTTTTTTTCAGCCGGTTGTGATCACGGTGCGTCTTCACGACTTCCAGCGGTTTGAAGACAAACTTCAGGAAGAACTGTGAAGCTCTGAATCCACTATAATGAACTCGTGGGGGGGTGACTGCTGAACTTTGGGGTATTTTAATCTTTCTTGATGGTTTGGAGGATCTTTTAGAACAAGCCCTTCAGCCACAGCGTCTACAAACACAAAGACTCATCCATGAAACCCCACAACTGTTTAAACGAATGTCACATTCGCTTCATTCAGGGTGAAAATGTTTCCTTTCCTCAGCACAGAATCATCTTCTGCTTCAGCCCGGGTTTGTTTGTGTGTCTCAGGATCAACTCTAGATGTTTGGATGTTCCTGTTAGTGCAGTCTGGAGCTGTTAATCTGTCATCAATCCATCATCCATCCATCATCCATCATCCATCCATCATCCATCCATCCCTTACTGTTGCTCTGCAGGTTTTTTCACCTCCTTCGTCCTGGTTTT
>JABVMC010000088.1:50000-52500 GCA_013358685.1 Antennarius maculatus | reverse complement strand
GGTTCAGGGTTAGGGTTAGGGTTAAGGGTTAGGGTTAAGGGTTAAGGGTTAGGGTTAGGGGTTAGGGTTAAGGGTTAGGGTTAAGGGTTAAGGGTTGGGGTTAGAGTTAGGGTTTGGGTTAGGGTTAGGGTTTGGGTTAGGGTTAGGGTTAAGGGTTAGGGTTAAGGGTTAGGGTTAGGGGTTAGGGTTAGGATTAAGGGTTAAGGGTTAGGGTTAGGGTTAGGGTTAGCGTTAAGGGTTAAGGGTTAGGGGTTAGGGATAAGGGTTGAGGGTTAGGGTTAGGGGTTAGGGTTAGCGTTAAGGGTTCAGGGTTAGGGTTAGGGTTAAGGGTTAGGGTTAAGGGTTAAGGGTTAGGGTTAGGGGTTAGGGTTAAGGGTTAGGGTTAAGGGTTAAGGGTTAGGGTTAGGGGTTAGGGTTAGGGTTAGCGTTAAGGGTTAAGGGTTAGGGTTAAGGGTTAGGGTTAGGGGTTAGGGTTGGGATTAAGGGTTAAGGGTTCGGGTTAAGGGTTAAGGGTTAGGGTTAAGGGTTAGGGTTAAGGGTTAGGGTTAAGGGTTAGGGTTGGGGTTAAGGGTTAAGGGTTAGGGTTAAGGGTTAGGGTTAAGGGTTAGGGTTAAGGGTTAAGGGTTAGGGGTTAGAGGTTAGGGTTAGGGTTAAGGTTCGGGGTTAGGGTTAAGGGTTAGGGTTGGGGTTAGAGGTTAGGGTTAGGGTTAAGGTTTAGGGGTTAAGGTAAGGGGTTAGGGGTAGGGATAGGGTTAAGGGTTAGGGTTAGGGCTTAGGGTTAGGGGTTAAGGTTAGGGGTTAGGGTTAGGGGTTAAGGTTAGGGGAAGTCGTGTTGATGAGGACCTGAATTTTTTGCACAAGACAGAAAACAGAATTTAAGCTGGGATAAATATTCAGCTCATAGATCGATAGATATTTTAATAATCCCGGAGGAAATTGCACATTGATAATCCATTTACATTAAATAAACTCATAAAATCTTAAAATCAGCTGCTGAGTCACTGACATCAGAGACAGTCTGACCTCTGACCTCCAACCCTAGAAACATCCAGAAACATGTCAGCGCTGCTCATGGAGGGCGTGTGTCCATCACCTGGTAAACAGATGGACAAGAGGCTGAAGATAAAATAAGTCTTTTTGCCCCCCCCTCCCAGCTCCCCCCACGTCTACAGGCCAGAAGAACAAACGTCTTGTGACTTGGCTGGAATTGGTCTGAAATTTAATATCGTTCTTGGAAAGTCAATGTGGATCACGTTAAGCTGCTAACATCGTTAGCAACCTGTCTCACCCTCAGCTAACCTTTAGTCAACTCAGGACTTCAACTCCAGAGGACTTCTGGGTAATTTATCTACGTCCATTAAGATTCATTCTGAATATCGATGTCTCTACGTCCGTTTCCAAGCTTTTGTCCTCTCATCAATAATAGTAATAATAATAATGATAATAATGATAATAATGATACTAATGATAATAATGATAGTAAAAATAATAACAATAATAATAATAATAACAATAATAATAATAATAACAATAATAACAATAATAATAATAATAATAATAATAATAACGATGATGATGATTGGGGTCCCCAAATATTTTCTTGTAAAGGCCACACAACGTTTCCATTCTCTGATGGGGGGATGGGATCAGTTTGTAACAGAAATCACCTAAATGTACATATTCATGGTCTTCCAGAAAGCCACACATTACCAAATATTATTAACCCTTTAATAACAGAAAAAACGTCATGAAAAACATCTTTTTGGATCGACTGACCGAAAACAATCTTTTGGTCCGACAGACCAACCAAACAAATAGAAATTTTTTAGACCGACTGATCGACCGCAAAAAAAATTTTTTAGACCAACGAACCAACTAACAAATAATTTTTTTCCGACTGACCGACCAAAACAAAATTTTTTACATCAACTGACCAAAAACAATTATTTTAGTCCGACCAACCGACCTACCGAAAATAATTTTTTTAGACTACCCAACAGACCGGAAAAATTCTCTTTAGACCGACCGACCGAAAAGTTTTTTAGACCAACCGAAAAAGAATGTTTTGGACCAACCAAAAATTTTGTTTTAGACCAACCGACCAACTGAAAAAAATTTTTTTAAACCAACTGAAAAAAATTTTTTTTGACCAACCAAGTAAAAGAAATTTTTTTAGACCGAACGACAGACCAAAAAAATCCTTTTAGACCGAACAACTGAAAAAAAAAAAAATTTTTTTTGGACCGACCAAGCAAAAAAAATTTTTTTTAGGCCTACCGACTGACCAAGAAAAATTTTTCAGACTGAACGACCGAAAAAAGTTTTTTAGACTAACCGAAAAAAAATTTTTTGGACCAAGTAAAAGCAAAAATTTTTAGACCTACTGACTGAACACAAAAATTTTTTTTGACTTACCGACCAACCAAACAAAATGTTTTAGTCCGACCGACCTACTGAAAAAGAAATTTTAGACCAAGTCAAATTTTTTTTTGTACCGACC
>JABVMC010000088.1:32500-40000 GCA_013358685.1 Antennarius maculatus | reverse complement strand
CACCTACATGAACACACACACACACACACACACACCTACATGAACACACACACACACACACACACACACCTACATGAACACACACACACACACACACACACCTACATTAACACACACACACACACACACACCTACATGAACACACACACACACACACACCTACATGAACACACACACACACACACACACACCTACATGAACACACACACACACACACCTACATGAACACACACACACACACACACACACAAACTCTGCTGCTCAATGGGTTCAAACCCGTTTCCACCAATGGGAGTTAATCTGCCTCCTGATTGGTTCGTCTCTGCAGCTCCTGCGACGCTTCAGGCGGATCGTTAATAATAATGAGTAATAAGACCTCTGTTGTCTCTGCCCCCCCCCCAATGGACGCTAACGCTGCTTTAAATTATTCCAGATGCCTTCATGTGGAACAAAACCCAGAGGAACAGACCAGAGCTGGAGTTTCACAGTGGAGGAAATAAAACACTGATTACACGACTGACGACTACAGACCATCATCACAGTCCACAGTCAGGACCAGAAGGATGACCGACGACTCATCAGTTATCAGTTATCAGTTATCAGTTATTAGTTATCAGTTATTAGTTATTAGTTATCAGTTATTAGTTATCAGTTATCAGTTATTAGTTATTAGTTATCAGTTATTAGTTATCAGTTATTAGTTATCAGTTATCAGTTATTAGTTATCAGTTATTAGTTATCAGTTATCAGTTATTAGTTATTAGTTATCAGTTATCAGTTATCAGTTATTAGTTATCAGTTATCAGTTATCAGTTATTAGTTATTAGTTATCAGTTATCAGTTATCAGTTATCAGTTATTAGTTATCAGTTATCAGTTATCAGTTATTAGTTATCAGTTATCAGTTATTAGTTATTAGTTATCAGTTATCAGTTATCAGTTATCAGTTATTAGTTATTAGTTATCAGTTATCAGTTATCAGTTATCAGTTATCAGTTATTAGTTATCAGTTATCAGTTATCAGTTATCAGTTATTAGTTATCAGTTATCAGTTATCAGTTATTAGTTATTAGTTATCAGTTATTAGTTATCAGTTATTAGTTATTAGTTATCAGTTATCAGTTATTAGTTATCAGTTATCAGTTATCAGTTATCAGTTATCAGTTATTAGTTATCAGTTATCAGTTATCAGTTATCAGTTATTAGTCATCAGTTATCAGTTATCAGTTATTAGTTATCAGTTATCAGTTATCAGTTATCAGTTATTAGTTATTAGTTATCAGTTATTAGTTATTAGTTATTAGTTATCAGTTATTAGTTATCAGTTATTAGTTATTAGTTATCAGTTATTACTTATCAGTTATTAGTTATTAGTTATCAGTTATTAGTTATCAGTTATCAGTTATCAGTTATTAGTTATCA
The DNA here is from genome assembly GCA_013358685.1 of Antennarius maculatus. Classification (NCBI taxonomy): domain Eukaryota; kingdom Metazoa; phylum Chordata; class Actinopteri; order Lophiiformes; family Antennariidae; genus Antennarius; species Antennarius maculatus. Next base: position 38,579 of record JABVMC010000088.1, on the reverse strand, counting down.
GTTATTAGTTATCAGTTATTAGTTATCAGTTATCAGTTATTAGTTATTAGTTATCAGTTATCAGTTATTAGTTATCAGTTATTAGTTATCAGTTATCAGTTATCAGTTATTAGTTATCAGTTATCAGTTATTAGTTATTAGTTTTTAGTTATCAGTTATTAGTTATCAGTTATTAGTTATCAGTTATCAGTTATCAGTTATTAGTTATTAGTTATCAGTTATCAGTTATCAGTTATTAGTTATCAGTTATTAGTTATTAGTTATCAGTTATCAGTTATCAGTTATTAGTTATTAGTTATCAGTTATCAGTTATCAGTTATTAGTTATCAGTTATCAGTTATTAGTTATCAGTTATCAGTTATCAGTTATCAGTTATCAGTTATTAGTTATCAGTTATTAGTTATCAGTTATCAGTTATCAGTTATCAGTTATTAGTTATCAGTTATCAGTTATTAGTTATCAGTTATCAGTTATCAGTTATTAGTTATTAGTTATCAGTTATTAGTTATTAGTTATTAGTTATCAGTTATTAGTTATCAGTTATTAGTTATTAGTTATCAGTTATTACTTATCAGTTATTAGTTATTAGTTATCAGTTATTAGTTATCAGTTATCAGTTATCAGTTATTAGTTATCAGTTATTAGTTATCAGTTATCAGTTATTAGTTATTAGTTATCAGTTATCAGTTATTAGTTATCAGTTATTAGTTATCAGTTATCAGTTATCAGTTATTAGTTATCAGTTATCAGTTATTAGTTATTAGTTATCAGTTATCAGTTATTAGTTATCAGTTATTAGTTATCAGTTATCAGTTATCAGTTATTAGTTATTAGTTATCAGTTATCAGTTATCAGTTATTAGTTATCAGTTATTAGTTATTAGTTATCAGTTATCAGTTATTAGTTATTAGTTATCAGTTATCAGTTATCAGTTATTAGTTATCAGTTATCAGTTATTAGTTATTAGTTATCAGTTATCAGTTATTAGTTATCAGTTATTAGTTATCAGTTATTAGTTATTAGTTATCAGTTATTAGTTATCAGTTATCAGTTATTAGTTATCAGTTATCAGTTATCAGTTATTAGTTATCAGTTATCAGTTATCAGTTATTAGTTATCAGTTATCAGTTATTAGTTATCAGTTATCAGTTATCAGTTATTAGTTATTAGTTATCAGTTATTAGTTATCAGTTATCAGTTATTAGTTATCAGTTATCAGTTATTAGTTATTAGTTATCAGTTATTAGTTATCAGTTATTAGTTATTAGTTATTAGTTATCAGTTATTACTTATCAGTTATTAGTTATTAGTTATTAGTTATCAGTTATCAGTTATCAGTTATTAGTTATCAGTTATTAGTTATCAGTTATTAGTTATCAGTTATCAGTTATCAGTTATTAGTTATCAGTTATCAGTTATTAGTTATCAGTTATTAGTTATCAGTTATCAGTTATTAGTTATTAGTTATCAGTTATCAGTTATTAGTTATCAGTTATTAGTTATTAGTTATCAGTTATCAGTTATTAGTTATCAGTTATCAGTTATTAGTTATCAGTTATTAGGTATCAGTTATTAGTTATCAGTTATCAGTTATTAGTTATCAGTTATTACTTATCAGTTATTAGTTATTAGTTATCAGTTATTAGTTATCAGTTATCAGTTATCAGTTATCAGTTATTAGTTATCAGTTATTAGTTATCAGTTATTAGTTATTAGTTATCAGTTATTAGTTATCAGTTATTAGTTATCAGTTATTAGTTATCAGTTATTAGTTATTAGTTATCAGTTATCAGTTATCAGTTATTAGTTATCAGTTATCAGTTATTAGTTATTAGTTATCAGTTATTAGTTATTAGTTATCAGTTATTAGTTATCAGTTATTAGTTATCAGTTATCAGTTATTAGTTATTAGTTATCAGTTATTAGTTATCAGTTATTAGTTATCAGTTATTAGTTATCAGTTATTAGTTATCAGTTATTAGTTATCAGTTATCAGTTATCAGTTATTAGTTATCAGTTATCAGTTATTAGTTATCAGTTATTAGTTATTAGTTATCAGTTATTAGTTATCAGTTATTAGTTATCAGTTATTAGTTATCAGTTATTAGTTATTAGTTATCAGTTATCAGTTATCAGTTATTAGTTATCAGTTATCAGTTATCAGTTATTAGTTATTAGTTATCAGTTATTAGTTATCAGTTATTAGTTATCAGTTATCAGTTATTAGTTATCAGTTATCAGTTATTAGTTATCAGTTATTAGTTATCAGTTATTAGTTATCAGTTATTAGTTATCAGTTATCAGTTATTAGTTATCAGTTATCAGTTATTAGTTATTAGTTATTAGTTATCAGTTATTAGTTATCAGTTATCAGTTATTAGTTATTAGTTATCAGTTATCAGTTATTAGTTATTAGTTATCAGTTATTAGTTATCAGTTATTAGTTATCAGTTATTAGTTATTAGTTATCAGTTATTAGTTATCAGTTATTAGTTATCAGTTATCAGTTATTAGTTATTAGTTATCAGTTATTAGTTATCAGTTATTAGTTATCAGTTATTAGTTATCAGTTATCAGTTATCAGTTATTAGTTATCAGTTATCAGTTATCAGTTATTAGTTATTAGTTATCAGTTATTAGTTATCAGTTATTAGTTATCAGTTATCAGTTATTAGTTATTAGTTATCAGTTATTAGTTATCAGTTATTAGTTATCAGTTATCAGTTATTAGTTATTAGTTATCAGTTATCAGTTATTAGTTATTAGTTATCAGTTATTAGTTATCAGTTATTAGTTATCAGTTATCAGTTATTAGTTATTAGTTATCAGTTATTAGTTATTAGTTATCAGTTATTATTTATCAGTTATCAGTTATTACTTAGTGTTAGTCTCTTTCAGCTCCAATCTGAGCTCCTTAATCCTGTCCCTCGTTCCTTTAATCTGGTCAGACCCTGAATGTCTTTGATGACACGCGTTTGGCCACTTCCTGTTTTGCACCAATCAGAACAGGAAGTGTAGCTGAGCTGTTAGCGTCTCAGGTTCTCCTAGCTGAGCACTGGTAGCACAAACTAGCATAGTGAAGCTACATCTCCTCATGCTGCTAGCATGTTAGCATGGTGGGGGTGTGGGGGCGATAATCTGCTGGTACGCATCAGCAGCATCAACCAATCCCGTTGAAGCATTCCACTAGAGCCTGTTCCAGTGGTCCAGTGGTCCCAGTTTGACGCTAGATGCTAACTCGTCTGTTCACCTGTTGATGGACAGGACGGACAGGAAGTCTCCCCCATGCAGAGGAAACGCCCGGCGGTGTCCACCCGTCCATCAGCGTGATGAATAATCAATAACCTGATTGCATTCTGCAGGAGGTGCTGAGGTCCAGGTGAGGTTAGGTGGTTCTGTTGGGGGGGCAGCAGAGCTGCTGATGGACACATCCTGAATAATGGAGGAGCGCCGCTGCAGGCTGAAGGCATCACAATGCATTGTGGGTATTGGGCTGTACTTGACATTCCAGCGCCGGAGGCGGTTCCACATCATCCTCACGTTCAGACGCGTCTCCAAAGTAAACGTAGTGAACTTAGTATACACCAGTGCCACGTATACCTAGAGTCCACTACATTTCCTCAGGAGCGCCACACCAGCAGGGGGCGCCACCCAAAACACCAGCAGGGGGCGCCACCCAAAACACCAGCAGGGGGCGCCACCCAAAACACCAGCAGGGGGCGCCACCCAAAACACCAGCAGGGGGCGCCACCCAAAACACCAGCAGGGGGCGCCACCCAAAACACCAGCAGGGGGCGCCACCCAAAACACCAGCAGGGGGCGCCACCCAAAACACCAGCAGGGGGCGCCACCCAAAACACCAGCAGGGGGCGCCACCCAAAACACCAGCAGGGGGCGCCACCCAAAACACCAGCAGGCGGCGCCACCCAAAACACCAGCAGGGGGCGCCACCCAAAACACCAGCAGGGGGCGCCACCCAAAACACCTGATGGAGGGAACACCACCCAAACACCTGATGGGGCGTTACCGAAACTCCTCCAAGGGGCGCCACCCACACATCTGCAGGTGACACGACTCAAAACTCAAAACTGGAGGGGGCGCCACTAAACATTCATCTGACCTCCTCTAGCTTCTGATTGGTTGGTTGTCTCAGCAAACATAAATAAAGTGTTACTATGACGATTCTAAACTGGAACGAACCATTAGGCCCCCTCCCATCAGAGAGTCCACACCCAACCCGTCAGAGAAGCCACGCCCAACCCGTCAGAGAAGCCACGCCCAATCCGTCAGAGAAGCCACGCCCAATCCGTCAGAGAAGCCACGCCCAACCCTTCAGAGAAGCCACTCCCAACCCGTCAGAGAAGCCACGCCCAATCCGTCAGAGAAGCCACGCCCAACCCGTCAGAGAAACCACGCCCAACACGTCAGAGAAGCCACGCCCAACCCGTCAGAGAAGCCACGCCCAACCCGTCAGAGAAGCCACGCCCAACCCGTCAGAGAAGCCACGCCCAACACGTCAGATTTGGCATTTAAATGATCTCAGACAGACAGACAGACAGACAGACAGACAGACAGTCAGACAGACAGACAGACAGACAGACAGACAGACAGTCAGACAGACAGACAGACAGACAGTCGGACGGACGGACGGACGGACGGACGGACGGACGGACGGTCGGTCGGACGGACGGACGGACGGACGGACGGACAGACAGACAGACAGACAGACAGACAGACAGACAGACAGACAGACAGACAGACAGACAGACAGACAGACAGACAGTCAGACAGACAGTCAGACAGACAGACAGACAGTCAGACAGTCAGACAGACAGACAGACAGACAGACAGACAGACAGTCAGACAGACAGACAGACAGACAGTCAGACAGACAGACAGACAGACAGACAGACAGTCAGACAGACAGACAGACAGACAGTCTTCCTAACCCTGTGGGGTCATGACCCCATGTGGCTAAACATCCACCGACACGCCAGGAAAGAGTTAACGCGTGTGGACAGACGGAACCAGATTAAAACGGGTTTAGGATTATTAACACCTGAATGAACGCACCTCATTCTGATTCCTCTGGTGGGGGTCAAAGGTCGTCTGGGTCGGGGCGTGTCAGCAACAAACTGAATGACTGACGTCAGATCACAGAGAACCAATACCAGATCAATAACCCGTCTGAATAATTCACCTTTAATTAAATGTGACCCTTTAAAACACGTGAACGCCCCAAAGTTCACTCTGATTGTTTCACCATCAGCGTTTAGCATCGGCTAGCGTTAGCCGTTAGCTGGATCACTTTTATTCTTAAGTCACAGTTTGCATCAGCAGGAACCCCAAAAAGAGACAAGTCAGCGCTAACTTACCCACAATCCCCGGTTCGTCCATGCGAGCTCCTGACGCCGCTGATGGGCGGAGTCTGGTCTGGCGGTTCTTGTATCTGTACAGCATTTTTAGTCTTCAACTCGCCTCAACTCACAGTTTCCATAGCAACGGGCTGGGAGGAATTGAAGACTGAAAAAGACATACAGGACATCTGTGTCCTGGTGCGTCGCTGGGTCCCCCGGTGGCCCCCAGGTGGCCCCCCAGGAGGAGGACGGGTCACAGCCCAACATCCAGAACCAGGGATTAAGTCTAGATAGATTCAGATCCGCTCCTGACTTGGGATGAACTTAACTTAAGCTCAAGTCAGAGTTTGAGTTTAGTCCTGGAGTAACCTGAGCGATTAAAGCGAGTGATCAGCGATCAATACATTCACTGATCGGTGTGGATTCATGTTCTGAGCCTGATCTCCCCTCAGGAACAGAACCGGGCATCCCAACACCCCTCCCCCCGAGGGGGCGGAGCCTGAAGCAGGTCAGATGAGGCGGAGCGACGGCTGCATGATGGATGTGACGTGGCTCTCAGGGGCCGCTGTGATGACTCCAGCACAAAGCTTCATGTCCCCCCCCCACATGTCAGGACCCCCTCAACCCCCCCCCCCCACGTCAGCCACTGCAGCCACAGAGCCTGACAGATGAAGCGTGTCTGATGTCGGACCTCACCCCCCCACCCTGACAGCCTCTGGGCT
>JABVMC010000088.1:17500-27500 GCA_013358685.1 Antennarius maculatus | reverse complement strand
ATGGAGGCGTTTCCTGCTTCTGCTGGAGGCGTTTCCTGCCTCTGCTGGAGGCGTTTCCTGTCTCTCTTGGAGGCGTTTCCTGCCTCTGCTGGAGGCGTTTCCTGTCTAATGGAGGCATTTCCTGTCTAATGGAGGCGTTTCCTGTCTAATGGAGGCGTTTCCTGTCTAATGGAGGCGTTTCCTGTCTAATGGAGGCGTTTCCTGTCTAATGGAGGCGTTTCCTGTCTCTGACGGAGGCGTTTCCTGTCTAATGGAGGCGTTTCCTGTCTCTGACGGAGGCGTTTCCTGTCTAATGGAGGCGTTTCCTGTCTAATGGAGGCGTTTCCTGTCTCTGACGGAGGCGTTTCCTGTCTCTGATGGAGGCGTTTCCTGTCTAATGGAGGCGTTTCCTGTCTAATGGAGGCGTTTCCTGTCTCTGACGGAGGCGTTTCCTGTCTAATGGAGGCGTTTCCTGTCTAATGGAGGCGTTTCCTGTCTCTGACGGAGGCGTTTCCTGTCTCTGATGGAGGCGTTTCCTGTCTAATGGAGGCGTTTCCTGTCTAATGGAGGCGTTTCCTGTCTAATGGAGGCGTTTCCTGTCTAATGGAGGCGTTTCCTGTCTAATGGAGGCGTTTCCTGTCTCTGACGGAGGCGTTTCCTGTCTCTGATGGAGGCGTTTCCTGTCTAATGGAGGCGTTTCCTGTCTAATGGAGGCGTTTCCTGTCTCTGACGGAGGCGTTTCCTGTCTAATGGAGGCGTTTCCTGTCTAATGGAGGCGTTTCCTGTCTAATGGAGGCGTTTCCTGTCTCTGACGGAGGCGTTTCCTGTCTCTGATGGAGGCGTTTCCTGTCTAATGGAGGCGTTTCCTGTCTAATGGAGGCGTTTCCTGTCTCTGACGGAGGCGTTTCCTGTCTAATGGAGGCGTTTCCTGTCTAATGGAGGCGTTTCCTGTCTCTGACGGAGGCGTTTCCTGTCTAATGGAGGCGTTTCCTGTCTCTGACGGAGGCGTTTCCTGTCTAATGGAGGCGTTTCCTGTCTAATGGAGGCGTTTTCCTGTCTCTGACGGAGGCGTTTCCTGTCTCTAATGGAGGCGTTTCCTGTCTAATGGAGGCGTTTCCTGTCTAATGGAGGCGTTTCCTGTCTAATGGAGGCGTTTCCTGTCTCTGACGGAGGCGTTTCCTGTCTCTGATGGAGGCGTTTCCTGTCTAATGGAGGCGTTTCCTGTCTAATGGAGGCGTTTCCTGTCTAATGGAGGCGTTTCCTGTCTAATGGAGGCGTTTCCTGTCTCTGACGGAGGCGTTTCCTGTCTAATGGAGGCGTTTCCTGTCTCTGACGGAGGCGTTTCCTGTCTAATGGAGGCGTTTCCTGTCTAATGGAGGCGTTTCCTGTCTCTGACGGAGGCGTTTCCTGTCTCTGATGGAGGCGTTTCCTGTCTAATGGAGGCGTTTCCTGTCTAATGGAGGCGTTTCCTGTCTCTGACGGAGGCGTTTCCTGTCTAATGGAGGCGTTTCCTGTCTAATGGAGGCGTTTCCTGTCTCTGACGGAGGCGTTTCCTGTCTCTGATGGAGGCGTTTCCTGTCTAATGGAGGCGTTTCCTGTCTAATGGAGGCGTTTCCTGTCTAATGGAGGCGTTTCCTGTCTAATGGAGGCGTTTCCTGTCTCTGATGGAGGCGTTTCCTGTCTTTGATGGAGGCGTTTCCTGTCTCTGACGGAGGCGTTTCCTGTCTAATGGAGGCGTTTCCTGTCTAATGGAGGCGTTTCCTGTCTCTGATGGAGGCGTTTCCTGTCTCTGACGGAGGCGTTTCCTGTCTAATGGAGGCATTTCCTGTCTAATGGAGGCGTTTCCTGTCTAATGGAGGCGTTTCCTGTCTCTGATGGAGGTGTTTCCTGTCTGATGGAGGCGTTTCCTGTCTAATGGAGGCGTTTCCTGTCTCTGATGGAGGCATTTCCTGTCTCTGATGGAGGCGTTTCCTGTCTCTGACGGAGGCGTTTCCTGTCTAATGGAGGCGTTTCCTGTCTAATGGAGGCGTTTCCTGTCTCTGATGGAGGCGTTTCCTGTCTCTGACGGAGGCATTTCCTTTCTAATGGAGGCATTTCCTGTCTAATGGAGGCATTTCCTGTCTAATGGAGGCGTTTCCTGTCTCTGATGGAGGCCTTTCCTGTCTCTGACGGAGGCGTTTCCTGTCTAATGGAGGCATTTCCTGTCTAATGGAGGCGTTTCCTGTCTAATGGAGGCGTTTCCTGTCTAATGGAGGCGTTTCCTGTCTCTGATGGAGGCGTTTCCTGTCTAATGGAGGCGTTTCCTGTCTCTGATGGAGGCGTTTCCTGTCTAATGGAGGCGTTTCCTGCTTCTGCTGGAGGCGTTTCCTGCCTCTGCTGGAGGCGTTTCCTGTCTCTCTTGGAGGCGTTTCCTGCCTCTGCTGGAGGCGTTTCCTGTCTAATGGAGGCATTTCCTGTCTAATGGAGGCGTTTCCTGTCTAATGGAGGCGTTTCCTGTCTAATGGAGGCGTTTCCTGTCTAATGGAGGCGTTTCCTGTCTAATGGAGGCGTTTCCTGTCTCTGACGGAGGCGTTTCCTGTCTAATGGAGGCGTTTCCTGTCTCTGACGGAGGCGTTTCCTGTCTAATGGAGGCGTTTCCTGTCTAATGGAGGCGTTTCCTGTCTCTGACGGAGGCGTTTCCTGTCTCTGATGGAGGCGTTTCCTGTCTAATGGAGGCGTTTCCTGTCTAATGGAGGCGTTTCCTGTCTCTGACGGAGGCGTTTCCTGTCTAATGGAGGCGTTTCCTGTCTAATGGAGGCGTTTCCTGTCTCTGACGGAGGCGTTTCCTGTCTCTGATGGAGGCGTTTCCTGTCTAATGGAGGCGTTTCCTGTCTAATGGAGGCGTTTCCTGTCTAATGGAGGCGTTTCCTGTCTAATGGAGGCGTTTCCTGTCTCTGATGGAGGCGTTTCCTGTCTTTGATGGAGGCGTTTCCTGTCTCTGACGGAGGCGTTTCCTGTCTAATGGAGGCGTTTCCTGTCTAATGGAGGCGTTTCCTGTCTCTGATGGAGGCGTTTCCTGTCTCTGACGGAGGCGTTTCCTGTCTAATGGAGGCATTTCCTGTCTAATGGAGGCGTTTCCTGTCTAATGGAGGCGTTTCCTGTCTCTGATGGAGGTGTTTCCTGTCTGATGGAGGCGTTTCCTGTCTAATGGAGGCGTTTCCTGTCTCTGATGGAGGCATTTCCTGTCTCTGATGGAGGCGTTTCCTGTCTCTGACGGAGGCGTTTCCTGTCTAATGGAGGCGTTTCCTGTCTAATGGAGGCGTTTCCTGTCTCTGATGGAGGCGTTTCCTGTCTCTGACGGAGGCATTTCCTTTCTAATGGAGGCATTTCCTGTCTAATGGAGGCATTTCCTGTCTAATGGAGGCGTTTCCTGTCTCTGATGGAGGCCTTTCCTGTCTCTGACGGAGGCGTTTCCTGTCTAATGGAGGCATTTCCTGTCTAATGGAGGCGTTTCCTGTCTAATGGAGGCGTTTCCTGTCTAATGGAGGCGTTTCCTGTCTCTGATGGAGGCGTTTCCTGTCTAATGGAGGCGTTTCCTGTCTCTGATGGAGGCGTTTCCTGTCTAATGGAGGCGTTTCCTGCTTCTGCTGGAGGCGTTTCCTGCCTCTGCTGGAGGCGTTTCCTGTCTCTCTTGGAGGCGTTTCCTGCCTCTGCTGGAGGCGTTTCCTGTCTAATGGAGGCGTTTCCTGTCTCTGATGGAGGCGTTTCCTGTCTAATGGAGGCGTTTCCTGTCTCTGACGGAGGCGTTTCCTGTCTCTGCTGGAGGCATTTCCTGTCTAATGGAGGCATTTCCTCTCTAATGGAGGCGTTTCCTGTCTCTGCTGGAGGCATTTCCTGTCTCTGCTGGAGGCATTTCCTGTCTAATGGAGGCGTTTCCTGTTTCTGCTGGAGGCATTTCCTGTCTAATGGAGGCGTTTCCTGTCTCTGATGGAGGCGTTTCCTGTCTCTGCTGGAGGCGTTTCCTGTTTCTGCTGGAGGCATTTCCTGTCTCTGATGGAGGCGTTTCCTGTCTCGGCTGGAGGCGTTTCCTGTCTCTGCTGGAGGCGTTTCCTGTCTGTGATGGAGGCGTTTCCTGTCTCTGCTGGAGGCATTTCCTGTCTAATGGAGGCGTTTCCTGTCTCTGATGGAGGCGTTTCCTGTCTAATGGAGGCGTTTCCTGTCTCTAATGGAGGCGTTTCCTGTCTCTGATGGAGGCGTTTCCGGTCTCTAATGGAGGCATTTCCTGTCTCTGCTGGAGGCTTTCCTGTCTAATGGAGGCGTTTCCTGTCTAATGGAGGCGTTTCCTGTCTAATGGAGGCGTTTCCTGTCTCTGATGGAGGCGTTTCCTGTCTAATGGAGGCGTTTCCTGTCTAATGGAGGCGTTTCCTGTCTAATGGAGGCGTTTCCTGTCTCTGACGGAGGCGTTTCCTGTCTAATGGAGGCGTTTCCTGTCTAATGGAGGCGTTTCCTGTCTAATGGAGGCGTTTCCTGTCTCTGACGGAGGCGTTTCCTGTCTAATGGAGGCGTTTCCTGTCTCTGACGGAGGCGTTTCCTGTCTAATGGAGGCGTTTCCTGTCTAATGGAGGCGTTTCCTGTCTCTGACGGAGGCGTTTCCTGTCTCTAATGGAGGCGTTTCCTGTCTAATGGAGGCGTTTCCTGTCTAATGGAGGCGTTTCCTGTCTAATGGAGGCGTTTCCTGTCTCTGACGGAGGCGTTTCCTGTCTCTGATGGAGGCGTTTCCTGTCTAATGGAGGCGTTTCCTGTCTAATGGAGGCGTTTCCTGTCTCTGACGGAGGCGTTTCCTGTCTAATGGAGGCGTTTCCTGTCTAATGGAGGCGTTTCCTGTCTCTGACGGAGGCGTTTCCTGTCTAATGGAGGCGTTTCCTGTCTCTGACGGAGGCGTTTCCTGTCTAATGGAGGCGTTTCCTGTCTAATGGAGGCGTTTCCTGTCTCTGACGGAGGCGTTTCCTGTCTCTAATGGAGGCGTTTCCTGTCTAATGGAGGCGTTTCCTGTCTAATGGAGGCGTTTCCTGTCTAATGGAGGCGTTTCCTGTCTCTGACGGAGGCGTTTCCTGTCTCTGATGGAGGCGTTTCCTGTCTAATGGAGGCGTTTCCTGTCTAATGGAGGCGTTTCCTGTCTCTGACGGAGGCGTTTCCTGTCTAATGGAGGCGTTTCCTGTCTAATGGAGGCGTTTCCTGTCTAATGGAGGCGTTTCCTGTCTCTGACGGAGGCGTTTCCTGTCTAATGGAGGCGTTTCCTGTCTCTGACGGAGGCGTTTCCTGTCTAATGGAGGCGTTTCCTGTCTAATGGAGGCGTTTCCTGTCTCTGACGGAGGCGTTTCCTGTCTCTGATGGAGGCGTTTCCTGTCTAATGGAGGCGTTTCCTGTCTAATGGAGGCGTTTCCTGTCTCTGACGGAGGCGTTTCCTGTCTAATGGAGGCGTTTCCTGTCTAATGGAGGCGTTTCCTGTCTCTGACGGAGGCGTTTCCTGTCTCTGATGGAGGCGTTTCCTGTCTAATGGAGGCGTTTCCTGTCTAATGGAGGCGTTTCCTGTCTAATGGAGGCGTTTCCTGTCTAATGGAGGCGTTTCCTGTCTCTGATGGAGGCGTTTCCTGTCTTTGACGGAGGCGTTTCCTGTCTCTGACGGAGGCGTTTCCTGTCTAATGGAGGCGTTTCCTGTCTAATGGAGGCGTTTCCTGTCTCTGATGGAGGCGTTTCCTGTCTCTGACGGAGGCGTTTCCTGTCTAATGGAGGCATTTCCTGTCTAATGGAGGCGTTTCCTGTCTAATGGAGGCGTTTCCTGTCTCTGATGGAGGTGTTTCCTGTCTGATGGAGGCGTTTCCTGTCTAATGGAGGCGTTTCCTGTCTCTGATGGAGGCATTTCCTGTCTCTGATGGAGGCGTTTCCTGTCTCTGACGGAGGCGTTTCCTGTCTAATGGAGGCGTTTCCTGTCTAATGGAGGCGTTTCCTGTCTCTGATGGAGGCGTTTCCTGTCTCTGACGGAGGCATTTCCTTTCTAATGGAGGCATTTCCTGTCTAATGGAGGCATTTCCTGTCTAATGGAGGCGTTTCCTGTCTCTGATGGAGGCCTTTCCTGTCTCTGACGGAGGCGTTTCCTGTCTAATGGAGGCATTTCCTGTCTAATGGAGGCGTTTCCTGTCTAATGGAGGCGTTTCCTGTCTAATGGAGGCGTTTCCTGTCTCTGATGGAGGCGTTTCCTGTCTAATGGAGGCGTTTCCTGTCTCTGATGGAGGCGTTTCCTGTCTAATGGAGGCGTTTCCTGCTTCTGCTGGAGGCGTTTCCTGCCTCTGCTGGAGGCGTTTCCTGTCTCTCTTGGAGGCGTTTCCTGCCTCTGCTGGAGGCGTTTCCTGTCTAATGGAGGCGTTTCCTGTCTCTGATGGAGGCGTTTCCTGTCTAATGGAGGCGTTTCCTGTCTCTGACGGAGGCGTTTCCTGTCTCTGCTGGAGGCATTTCCTGTCTAATGGAGGCATTTCCTCTCTAATGGAGGCGTTTCCTGTCTCTGCTGGAGGCATTTCCTGTCTCTGCTGGAGGCATTTCCTGTCTAATGGAGGCGTTTCCTGTTTCTGCTGGAGGCATTTCCTGTCTAATGGAGGCGTTTCCTGTCTCTGATGGAGGCGTTTCCTGTCTCTGCTGGAGGCGTTTCCTGTTTCTGCTGGAGGCATTTCCTGTCTCTGATGGAGGCGTTTCCTGTCTCGGCTGGAGGCGTTTCCTGTCTCTGCTGGAGGCGTTTCCTGTCTCTGATGGAGGCGTTTCCTGTCTCTGCTGGAGGCATTTCCTGTCTAATGGAGGCGTTTCCTGTCTCTGATGGAGGCGTTTCCTGTCTAATGGAGGCGTTTCCTGTCTCTAATGGAGGCGTTTCCTGTCTCTGATGGAGGCGTTTCCGGTCTCTAATGGAGGCATTTCCTGTCTCTGCTGGAGGCATTTCCTGTCTAATGGAGGCGTTTCCTGTCTCTGATGGAGGCGTTTCCTGTCTAATGGAGGCGTTTCCTGTCTCTGATGGAGGCGTTTCCTGTCTAATGGAGGCGTTTCCTGCCTCTGCTGGAGGCGTTTCCTGTCTCTCTTGGAGGCGTTTCCTGTCTAATGGAGGCGTTTCCTGTCTAATGGAGGCGTTTCCTGTCTCTGATGGAGGCGTTTCCTGTCTAATGGAGGCGTTTCCTGTCTCTGATGGAGGCGTTTCCTGTCTAATGGAGGCGTTTCCTGTCTCTGCTGGAGGCGTTTCCTGCCTCTGCTAGAGGCGTTTCCTGTCTCTCTTGGAGGCGTTTCCTGACTCTGCTGGAGGCGTTTCCTGTCTAATGGAGGCGTTTCCTGTCTCTGATGGAGGCGTTTCCTGTCTTATGGAGGCGTTTCCTGTCTCTGCTGGAGGCATTTCCTGTCTCTGCTGGAGGCATTTCCTGTCTAATGGAGGCGTTTCCTGTCTAATGGAGGCGTTTCCTGTCTCTGATGGAGGCGTTTCCTGTCTCTAATGGAGGCGTTTCCTGTCTAATGGAGGCGTTTCCTGTCTAATGGAGGCGTTTCCTGTCTAATGGAGGCGTTTCCTGTCTCTGATGGAGGCGTTTCCTGTCTAATGGAGGCGTTTCCTGTCTAATGGAGGCGTTTCCTGTCTCTGATGGAGGCGTTTCCTGTCTCTGATGGAGCCGTTTCCTGTCTCTGACGGAGGCGTTTCTTGTCTAATGGAGCCGTTTCCGGTCTCTGACGGAGGCGTTTCTTGTCTAATGGAGGCGTTTCCTGTCTAATGGAGGCGTTTCCTGTCTCTGATGGAGGCGTTTCCTGTCTAATGGAGGCGTTTCCTGTCTCTGATGGAGGCGTTTCCTGTCTAATGGAGGCTTTTCCTGCCTCTGCTGGAGGCGTTTCCTGTCTCTCTTGGAGGCGTTTCCTGCCTCTGCTGGAGGCGTTTCCTGTCTAATGGAGGCGTTTCCTGTCTCTGATGGAGGCGTTTCCTGTTTAATGGAGGCGTTTCCTGTCTCTGACGGAGGCGTGTCCTGTCTCTGCTGGAGGCATTTCCTGTCTAATGGAGGCATTTCCTGTCTAATGGAGGCGTTTCCTGTCTCTGCTGGAGGCATTTCCTGTCTCTGCTGGAGGCATTTCCTGTCTAATGGAGGCGTTTCCTGTTTCTGCTGGAGGCATTTCCTGTCTAATGGAGGCGTTTCCTGTCTCTGATGGAGGCGTTTCCTGTCTCTGCTGGAGGCATTTCCTGTCTAATGGAGGCGTTTCCTGTCTCTGATGGAGGCGTTTCCTGTCTCTGATGGAGGCGTTTCCTGTCTCTAATGGAGGCATTTCCTGTCTCTAATGGAGGCGTTTCCTGTCTCTGATGGAGGCGTTTCCTGTCTCTAATGGAGGCATTTCCTGTCTCTGCTGGAGGCATTTCCTGTCTAATGGAGGCGTTTCCTGTCTCTGATGGAGGCGTTTCCTGTCTCTGCTGGAGGCATTTCCTGTCTAATGGAGGCGTTTCCTGTCTCTGATGGAGGCGTTTCCTGTCTAATGGAGGCGTTTCCTGTCTCTAATGGAGGCGTTTCCTGTCTCTGATGGAGGCGTTTCCTGTCTCTAATGGAGGCGTTTCCTGTCTCTGCTGGAGGCATTTCCTGTCTAATGGAGGCGTTTCCTGTCTAATGTAGGCGTTTCCTGTCTCGGCTGGAGGCGTTTCCTGTCTCTGCTGGAGGCATTTCCTGTCTAATGGAGGCGTTTCCTGTCTCTGCTGGAGGCGTTTCCTGTCTCTGATGGAGGCGTTTCCTGTCTAATGGAGGCGTTTCCTGTCTCTAATGGAGGCGTTTCCTGTCTCGGCAGGAGGCGTTTCCTGTCTCTGCTGGAGGCATTTCCTGTCTAATGGAGGCGTTTCCTGTCTCTGCTGGAGGCGTTTCCTGTCTCTAATGGAGGCGTTTCCTGTCTCTAATGGAGGCGTTTCCTGTCTCTGCTGGAGGCATTTCCTGTCTAATGGAGGCGTTTCCTGTCTCTAATGGAGGCGTTTCCTGTCTAATGGAGGCGTTTCCTGTCTCGGCTGGAGGCGTTTCCTGTCTCTGCTGGAGGCATTTCCTGTCTAATGGAGGCGTTTCCTGTCTAATGGAGGCGTTTCCTGTCTCGGCTGGAGGCATTTCCTGTCTAATGGAGGCGTTTCCTGTCTCTGATGGAGGCGTTTCCTGTCTAATGGAGGCGTTTCCTGTCTCTAATGGAGGCGTTTCCTGTCTCTGATGGAGGCGTTTCCTGTCTCTAATGGAGGCGTTTCCTGTCTCTGCTGGAGGCATTTCCTGTCTAATGGAGGCGTTTCCTGTCTAATGTAGGCGTTTCCTGTCTCGGCTGGAGGCGTTTCCTGTCTCTGCTGGAGGCATTTCCTGTCTAATGGAGGCGTTTCCTGTCTCTGCTGGAGGCGTTTCCTGTCTCTGATGGAGGCGTTTCCTGTCTAATGGAGGCGTTTCCTGTCTCTAATGGAGGCGTTTCCTGTCTCGGCAGGAGGCGTTTCCTGTCTCTGCTGGAGGCATTTCCTGTCTAATGGAGGCGTTTCCTGTCTCTGCTGGAGGCGTTTCCTGTCTCTAATGGAGGCGTTTCCTGTCTCTAATGGAGGCGTTTCCTGTCTCTGCTGGAGGCATTTCCTGTCTAATGGAGGCGTTTCCTGTCTCTAATGGAGGCGTTTCCTGTCTAATGGAGGCGTTTCCTGTCTCGGCTGGAGGCGTTTCCTGTCTCTGCTGGAGGCATTTCCTGTCTAATGGAGGCGTTTCCTGTCTAATGGAGGCGTTTCCTGTCTCGGCTGGAGGCATTTCCTGTCTAATGGAGGCGTTTCCTGTCTCTGCTGGAGGCGTTTCCTGTCTCTGATGGAGGCGTTTCCTGTCTAATGGAGGCGTTTCCTGTCTAATGGAGGCGTTTCCTGTCTCTGATGGGTGGAAATGGTCAGGAAACACCCGGTTGGTGGAGGCGGGTTGAGCCGTTGGGTGGGCGGGACGTTTCGTCCAGAGGATCCATCATGTTTGGGTTCAGAGGATGTTTCAGCAGCTTC
>JABVMC010000088.1:0-12500 GCA_013358685.1 Antennarius maculatus | reverse complement strand
GCCAGGAGATTGCTGCTGGTTTTGTCTAGAGATCCCTCTTCTGGTCCTGCTTTAGTCCCAGCGCTCTGAAACAGCCTCAGATTAGGGGTCAGGGTTCAGAGAAGACAAGGGGACTGAATCAGTTCCTTTATGAGCTGACGGCGGCACTAAAACATGCCTGACGGCGGCCCTTAAACACGCCTGACGGCGGCCCTTCAACACGCCTGACGGCGGCCCTTAAACACGCCTGCTGTCGTAAACAGAGGCGACGTGTCTGAACTCCATCAGCGCTGGAGGAAAGACCAGCGGGACACAAACGGAACATGAGATGGAGATCCGTTGGTCCCTGAACACCAGAGTCTCTGAAGGCTTTGGGTTGTGTGACGGACGACCTGAAGGTGTTTCACTCCTCACTCAGACGTAACAGATCGTCTGCTCACAATCAACGACACAATCACCGGGAGACAAACACACACGGGTTCCATCAGGAACCAGACATTAAACAGACGAGTAGCTCCGAGTATCACCCCCACCAGCAGGGATTGGACCGTCTGGGGGAAATGTCTGAACGAGAGACTGAAGACCGACGAGGTCTGAATGAGATATAACACACACTGTTATAACACACACTGTTATAACACACACTGTTATAACACACACTGTTATAACACACACTGTTATAACACACACTGTGTTATAACACACACTGTGTTATAACACACATTGTTGTAACACACACTCTTATAACACACACTGTTATAACACACACTGTTATAACACACACTGTGTTATAACACACACTGTGTTATAACACACATTGTTGTAACACACACTGTTATAACACACACTGTTATAACACACACTGTGTTATAACACACACTGTGTTATAACACACATTGTTGTAACACACACTCTTATAACACACACTGTTATAACACACACTGTTATAACACACACTGTTATAACACACACTGTTATAACACACACTGTGTTATAACACACACTGTGTTATAACACACATTGTTGTAACACACACTCTTATAACACACACTGTTATAACACACACTGTTATAACACACACTGTAATAACACACACTGTTATAACACACACTGTTATAAAACACACTGTGTTATAACACACACTGCTATAACACACACTGCTACTGTATAACACACACTGCTATAACACACACTGCTACTGTATAACACACACTGCTATAACACACACTGTTATAACACACACTGTAATAACACACACTGTTATAACACACACTGTCATAACACACACTGTCATAACACACACTGTCATAACACACACTGTTATAACACACACTGTTATAACACACACTGTTATAACACACACTGTTATAACACACACTGTTATAACACACTCTGTTATAACACACACTGTTATAACACACACTGTGTTATAACACACACTGTGTTATAACACACATTGTTGTAACACACACTCTTATAACACACACTGTTATAACACACACTGTTATAACACACACTGTCATAACACACACTGTTATAACACACACTGTTATAACACACACTGTGTTATAACACACACTGCTATAACACACACTGCTACTGTATAACACACACTGTTATAACACACACTGTCATAACACACACTGTTATAACACACACTGTCATAACACACACTGTAATAACACACACTGTTATAACACACACTGTAATAACACACACTGTAATAACACACACTGTCATAACACACACTGTTATAACACACACTGTTATAACACACACTGTTATAACACACACTGTTATAACACACACTGTTATAACACACATTGTTGTAACACACACTCTTATAACACACACTGTTATAACACACACTGTTATAACACACACTGTCATAACACACACTGTTATAACACACACTGTTATAACACACACTGTGTTATAACACACACTGCTATAACACACACTGCTACTGTATAACACACACTGCTATAACACACACTGCTACTGTATAACACACACTGCTATAACACACACTGTTATAACACACACTGTCATAACACACACTGTTATAACACACACTGTCATAACACACACTGTCATAACACACACTGTTATAACACACACTGTTATAACACACACTGTTATAACACACACTGTTATAACACACACTGTCATAACACACACTGTTATAACACACACTGTCATAACACACACTGTTATAACACACACTGCTATAACACACACTGCTACTGTATAACACACACTGCTATAACACACACTGCTACTGTATAACACACACTGCTATAACACACACTGTTATAACACACACTGGTAAAACACACACTGCTATAACACACACTGCTATAACACACACTGCTATAACACACACTGCTATAACACACACTGTTATAACACACACTGGTATAACACACACTGCTATAACACACACTGCTATAACACACACTGGTATAACACACACTGGTATAACACACACTGCTATAACACACACTGCTATAACACACACTGCTATAACACACACTGTTATAACACACACTGGTATAACACACACTGTTATAACACACACTGTTATAACACACACTGGTATAACACACACTGCTATAACACACACTGTTATAACACACACTGTTATAACACACACTGTTATAACACACACTGGTATAACACACACTGGTATAACACACACTGCTATAACACACACTGCTATAACACACACTGCTATAACACACACTGCTATAACACACACTGGTATAACACACACTGCTATAACACACACTGCTATAACACACACTGGTATAACACACACTGGTATAACACACACTGCTATAACACACACTGCTATAACACACACTGCTATAACACACACTGCTATAACACACACTGCTATAACACACACTGTTATAACTCACACTGTTATAACACACACTGCTATAACACACACTGCTATAACACACACTGCTATAACACACACTGCTATAACACACACTGTTATAACACACACTGGTATAACACACACTGCTATAACACACACTGGTATAACACACACTGGTATAACACACACTGCTATAACACACACTGCTATAACACACACTGCTATAACACACACTGCTATAACACACACCTTATTGGGTTCAGGTCTGGTTTCAGATCTGGTTCGGTTCTGGGGTACAGAATCATGTGCTGAGAAACTGCTGACCTCAGCAGAGCGTAGGTTAACAGGAAGGGCGTCTGTGCCATTTACGCATGACGCACACAGCTTAACGTTATTATTGTTAAACTGTTGAGGTGCTGACGGGGTCTAGGGTTAACCACCACCACACGGTCTGGAGCTGGGGAGCTATAAATCAATCTGGCCAATCAGAGGCCTCGGCAGAGAGGCAGTAAAGTGGTTCAGGTCTCTGCAGACCCCCCCCTCACACAAGGACTGAACCGGTAAAGCCGGTTTCCATTGAGCGTGTGGCGTGTGGTGTTTAAGGGAGCACTCGCAACAGCAGGACAACGGCCGGCGTTTCTTTAGTTAGCAGCTGGGGTCCCTCGGTTCATCAATCAGTTTGTCCTGGAACTGCCACCAGAGCGGCGCACACACACCTCACCTGGAGGAGGACCCCCCCCCCCGGTGGGGCTGGAGCGCCGTCACCCAGAGCGTTACTGATGCTCCGCTGTGGCGTTAATACGTCAGGGAAACAGAGAGCATGAATATTTCATGTTAGCAGAGATGCTACGTGGCAGACGTGAGGGGGTACGTTTGTTTCAGGGTCACACCAGAGTGTCATCGGCGTAGAGTCTGATTAGATCCTGTGAAGTGTGATGTAGTGTAACTGTCAGTGTTGGTGTGTCCGTGGGAGAAGGTAATGCAGATAGAAGGTGGTTTAATATCAGTATGGGGGGGTTCAGAAACGTTTAAATTACCATAAATAATAAGATAAAGAGTTGGTCGCTCTGTCGCGGAGGAATGATGGCGCACTTTTATACGTTTTTAGGTTCACATCTGTGAAACCTGATGAGATATAATCACTAAACAAAAAGCAACATTTTCAGGAAGCCAGAGGCACAAACATGTGTAGGTCAGGGTCCAATGTTGAAGTCAGGGGTGTCGCAGGATGTTGTAGCCTCTGACTGCCTTGTTTAAATGTTCTTTTTGTTAGAATTAGGTTTAGAAAGTGAATGTTTAGCTTTATGTGTTTAATGGTGTGGAAATAATCATGTGGAAATGTCGTAACGGCTAATCGACTAAACCCCAGATGAATTCTCCCCAACAGAAAGAGAAGTTTGCAGAAGCTGAGGATGGAGTGAGAAGACCTCAGAGACATGAAGGAGGAATGATAAATGATGAAGCAGGTCAGCGCTGCCATCCCAGCCCCAGGCTGGAGGCAAAGGTGTTCCAGCCTCTCCTGCCCCCCCCCCCCCCCCCCCGGCATCCAAACGTTAAAGGAACCGGCAGCATTAAAGCTCATCTGAACCTCACCCCCCCTTGAATCCACAAACCACCAGACTTTAGAGATTCTAGAGAGTATAAATAAATGAAGTCCATGTGATGTTCTCTCCTGTTCACACCCACCAGACAGTTTCCGTGGTAATAAACCAACCAACCCCCAGCCCCTGGGGAAACAGCCCCACTGCCGGGGTAAATAGGGTTGGCTCTCCATCAGTTCTATAGGGGACACACACAAATGGGTCAGGAGGAAGCCAATCAAGAGATAAGATATCTGCTGCCCCACTTCCTGGACCCTCTGGAGGTGCGTTAGATTTATGTCCCTCAGACAGACAGACGGGCCGGTGTCGGACGAGAACATGCCGTCCTGACTGACCAACACCTCGTGTGAGTGTGTGTGAAACACCGAGGATACACACAGATAACTGCAGCGGCTGCCTCGCATTCACACACCCCAACCGGGTCCTGGTTACCAGGTCCCGGTTACTGGGTCAGCGCCGTCAGACCAGGAGAACCCAAAAGACTGGGAAAATCCAAGAGACCAGGAGAACCTAGGAGACCAGGAGAACCTTGGAGAACCCAGGAGACCGGGAGAACCCAGGAGGCCAGGAGAACCCAGGAGACCAGGAGAACCCAGGAGAACCCAGGAGACCGGGAGAACCCAGGAGGCCAGGAGAACCCAGGAGACCAGGAGAACTTTCTAAACCTCTCCAGGAGACCAGGAGAACCCAGGGGACCAGGAGAACCCAGGAGAACCCATGAGACCGGGAGAACCTAGGAGACCAGGAGAACCCAGGAGACCAGGAGAACCCAGGAGAACCCAGGAGACCGGGAGAACCTAGGAGACCAGGAGAACCCAGGAGACCTGGAGAACCCAGGAGACCAGGAGAACCCAGGAGAACCCAGGATGTGAGGGACACATTTTTTTTGACATCTTTAGATGTTTCCCTGGGACTGGGATGAAACGGGCGTGGACAGAAAGGTATTTGTGTTGTTTTTATGACGCCCGACTTGATCTCATTCCATCACCACTGATGTGGATAAAACAGACTGAAGACTTCGGGGAACCGGTCCCTCTCACAGCAGGAAGTACCATTCTTTATCTACACGATCAGTTTTCAAGTGAAGAAACAAGAATGTTTTTATGACGGCTGTTAAAAGATAAAACCATCAGATTAATGATTCGTCCCGCGGCTTTAAAAGCAGCTCAGGAGGTGTGAAATAGATTAACACCCCCACCCCCCCCACATACAGACAGCACTGCCTTGGTGGGGGGTACCCAAACGCACCTCCAGCTCACCTGAGGAACACAACATGAGCCAATTACGGGTTACAAAAGGCTTTACGCTCGTGTTCCCTGTTTTATTTTGAAAAATCAGGTTTTCTTTACACTTCCTGTCTCTGTTTTGTCCTCACAGGAAGTACCACCTGGTCCCTGATCTTCTGATCTAAGTCCACTTTTCCCTTGTTTCCTGTTTCCACTCATCTGTGACAATCTGCCCCGCCCTCATCAGCTGCACCTGTGCCTCATGGCCCCCTCCTCCCTGTGTCTTCAGGCTGTTTTTGCCCCCCTGGTTCTAAATCTTTGTCTCATCTGGAATGATGAACAGAGGTGTGAAACGTGAAAGGTGATTGTGCTTGATGAGGCGGGTGAACGGAGGATCGTCACGCTGCTCTGTTCTCGCTCAGCGTTTGCATCAGGTGGACCTGAAGGAACAGGAAGTTGAGTTGGTGCACATCCTTCAAAATAAAGTGCTGCTTCGCTCGTTTTTATCCTGACATCAGACGCTCACCTCTGCCTCACAATCACCAAACACCAAAGGTGAAAACACACCGGATGGCCTCCATCCCATCATGCATCACCACATCCTGACCAATGAGCTCTGTCCTTTGTCCATCAGGGTTAGAACAGAGACGAGGGGGGAGAACTCAGAAGCTTCCTGTTGGCTTCAGTAAAGCAGGTTATTAACCCAAACTGCACCCCCACCCCCTCTTACCCCGCGCCCCCGCCCCGGCGCTGTCCCCAGCTGTTCGTGCTGTTATTGCAGGTCACAAAGTCACCAAACAGGTGGGGGCAGAAATAAAATTTGCTTTTGGCAAGTGAAACGACCTGACGGCCGGCACAAGGTCATGTGATGTTTGAACCCCCCCCAGCAGCCACAGGCCCCTCCCCCTCCTTTGCCCGCTGCAGCACTGTGGCCCCTAGGGGGCGTATCGCTGGATAACCGGGGACATGAGTCACATCCTGAATCCAGTCGGAGGGTAAAGATGACCCGAGGTGGGGGGCAGACGTCACCCAACCCACCCCATTCAGGTGTTTATCTGACCTGTTTGTTTGTTTGTATCCAAGTTACTTCAGCGTTTGTGGGGGTCACTGATCTGTGTCGCTCCGTCTCTCCTGCAGCAGAAACACGTCTGTGTGTCTAGTTTGAGTCCATCTGGGTTCAGGCCACACCCTGGAGTTAAACCCGGCTTAGTTAAATCCAGGTCTGGTCTAGAGGTTGGGTCTAGAGGTTGGGTCTAGAGGTTGGGTCTAGGGGTCTAGAAGTTGGGTCTAGGGGTCTAGAGGTTGGGTCTAGGGGTCTAGAGGTTGGGTCTAGGGGTCTAGAGGTTGGGTCTAGGGGTCTAGAGGTTGGGTCTAGAGGTTGGGTCTAGAGGTTGGGTCTAGGGGTCTAGAGGTTGGGTCTAGAGGTTGGGTCTAGAGGTTGGGTCTAGGGGTCTAGAGGTTGGGTCTAGAGGTTGGGTCTAGAGGTTGGGTCTAGGGGTCTAGAGGTTGGGTCTAGAGGTTGGGTCTAGAGGTTGGGTCTAGGGGTCTAGAGGTTGGGTCTAGGGGTCTAGAGGTTGGGTCTAGGGGTCTAGAGGTTGGGTCTAGAGGTTGGGTCTAGAGGTTGGGTCTAGGGGTCTAGAGGTTGGGTCTAGGGGTCTAGAGGTTGGGTCTAGGGGTCTAGAGGTTGGGTCTAGAGGTTGGGTCTAGAGGTTGGGTCTAGGGGTCTAGAGGTTGGGTCTAGGGGTCTAGAGGTTGGGTCTAGGGGTCTAGAGGTTGGGTCTAGAGGTTGGGTCTAGAGGTTGGGTCTAGGGGTCTAGAGGTTGGGTCTAGAGGTTGGGTCTAGAGGTTGGGTCTAGGGGTCTAGAGGTTGGGTCTAGAGGTTGGGTCTAGAGGTTGGGTCTAGGGGTCTAGAGGTTGGGTCTAGGGGTCTAGAGGTTGGCTCTAGGGGTCTAGAGGTTGGGTCTAGCAGCTGGTGTGGTCCTGCAGCTGGTCACGTGACTGTTGCAGGACCACTCCTGTTCCCCCATCCTCCCCACACCTGCCTCCCCGACGGTGGCTCTTGCCGCCCCTTAAACACAAATCCTGAAACGGATCTGTGAGGGGCTGAAGATGAATCTTTTGTTCAATATAGAGAAAAATCAAAGGAGCTGAAAATTACAGACTTTTGTCAGGAAGACAAATAAAAGTTTTGAGGTGATTCATGTGTTTAATCTGGTTTGTTTACTCGGTTATGATGGAGTCACTGAATAATCACTGAATTTGCCTTCAGCAGTAAAAACCTGACAGTTCTGGGATGAGAACAATCAACCTGCAAGCATCAGACTGGATTCATCATAAACCTAACCCTTACCCTAAACCTAAACCTAAACCTAACCCTAACCCTAGCCCCCCAACCCAAACCCTAATGCTAACCCTAACCCTAAACCTAAACCTAAACCTAACCCTAACCCTAACCCTAACCCTAAACCCAACCCTTACCCTAAACCTAAACCTAAACCTAACCCTAACCCTAGCCCCCCAACCCAAACCCTAACCCTAACCCTAACCCTAACCCTAAACCTAAACCTAAACCTAACCCTAACCCTAACCCCTAACCCTAACCCTAACCCTAAACCCAACCCTTACCCTAAACCTAAACCTAACCCTAACCCTAGCCCCCCAACCCAAACCCTAATGCTAACCCAAACCCAAACCCTAAACCTAAACCTAAACCTAACCCTAACCCTAACCCCCTAAACCTTTTGTTTGGGTCTGTTGGTTCTGTTTTGGTCCTGTTTGGTTCTGTTCTGGTTCTCTTGGTTCTGTTTTGGTCCTGTTTGGTTCTGTTCTGGTTCTCTTGGTTCTGTTTGGTTCTGTTTGGTTCTGTTTGGTTCTGCTGGGTTCTGTTCTGGTTCTGTTGGTTTCTGTTCTGGTTCTGTTGGTTTCTGTTTGGTTCTGTTGGTTCTGTTCTGGTTCTGTGAGTGTTTAACACATGAATTCAGTCTCCAGGCTTTGGAGACTCGGATCTGAGGTCCATCAACATTCTCCTCCAGACATTCTGACTCCAGCTGGATTCAGGCTGATTCTCACTTTGGAAGTTTTGACTTTTATTTTGTTGATTTCTGTCCATTTCCTGCGTCTCGTGGCGCTGACAGGATTAAGTTTCATTTCTTTTTAGACGATTCTAAACCTGCAACAGTGAAACTTTCAATCCTGCTGAGTCAGATGTCTCTGAAGGTTTGATTTAATCCTCTGAACATTTACATTCAGTATTAATTAAAACACTATAAATGAAACATTCATCATTGTTTAGTTCTACAACAAAAATCTACTAGAATTTAATTTAAAATGTCAAATTTCACTCAACTAAAAGACTCCAATACCGCTGAGTCTTCATTTTTAATAAATAATGTAAATTGCATCAATGCATACATTTGTATTCTTGCCAATAACCAATCAATGTCAGCTTTTAGCCCGTAATTGTTTAGCATTGCTCAATTAAACGCTAAATCTGACACATTTAAGGTGATGTCATCAGCATAGAGACAGCCACTGTGGTTGTGGTTCTGTTGTGTTGCATTGTGGGTAATGTTTGTTGTGTGCAGCTCTTTGAGTTAATCGTTTCTTATAATTCTGTGTCTATCAGACGTTTCACCACACGTTAGCATCTCAGCTAATGCTAAAGTGTGTTGTGGTCACCTGGACTTGGATTGTGTGGGTAATCCCCTCGCCCCGCCCCTCACCTCACCTGTCTGATGGCACACAGCAGCCGCCCGTAGGAGACCACGATGACCAGGAAGGGCAGCAGCAGGCAGAAGACGAACAGGCAGATGATGTAGGACGTGTTGTTGGCGGTTCTGGCGGTCCAGTCCACGGAGCAGGTGGTCCCGGGCCCCTCAGGGCCATACCGGCTCCAGCCCAGGAGGGGGGGGACGGTCCAGAACAGGGAGTAGCCCCAGGACAGGGCGACGCCCAGCGACGCCTTCCAGTAGTTGGAGGCGTCGGCCTCGGTGGGCGTCATCATGGTGCTGTAGCGCTCGTAGGACAGGACGGCCAATGAGATCAGAGACACGATGCCTACGGGACAGGAGAACACCTGTGATTGGTCTGTTCATACGGGGCAGGAGAACACCTGTGATTGGTCTGTTCATACGGGGCAGGAGAACACCTGTGATTGGTCTGTTCATACGGGGCAGGAGAACACCTGTGATTGGTCTGTTCATACGGGGCAGGAGAACACCTGTGATTGGTCTGTTCATACGGGACAGGAGAACACCTGTGATTGGTCTGTTCATACGGGACAGGAGAACACCTGTGATTGGTCTGTTCATACGGGGCAGGAGAACACCTGTGATTGGTCTGTTCATACGGGACAGGAGAACACCTGTGATTGGTCTGTTCATACGGGGCAGGAGAACACCTGTGATTGGTCTGTTCATACGGGACAGGAGAACACCTGTGATTGGTCTGTTCATACGGGGCAGGAGAACACCTGTGATTGGTCTGTTCATACGGGGCAGGAGAACACCTGTGATTGGTCTGTTCATACGGGACAGGAGAACACCTGTGATTGGTCTGTTCATACGGGGCAGGAGAACACCTGTGATTGGTCTGTTCATACGGGACAGGAGAACACCTGTGATTGGTCTGTTCATACGGGGCAGGAGAACACCTGTGATTGGTCTGTTCATACGGGGCAGGAGAACACCTGTGATTGGTCTGTTCATACGGGGCAGGAGAACACCTGTGATTGGTCTGTTCATACGGGGCAGGAGAACACCTGTGATTGGTCTGTTCATACGGGACAGGAGAACACCTGTGATTGGTCTGTTCATACGGGGCAGGAGAACACCTGTGATTGGTCTGTTCATACGGGGCAGGAGAACACCTGTGATTGGTCTGTTCATGCCTCAGGGATGAAGCAGCAGACTGAAGCTGAACAGTCTGCTGCTTCACGAAGGCTCCAGTTTCAAAACATTCAAAACATTCTAAGAATTAATAAAGTGAAAGCAGGAAAACGAGGGGTCGATGTGAGACGAGCCGTTAACAATGCTTCTGTTGCCGTCGGTGACACGCTCTCATTTGATTGGACATTGATCATCTGGAGGAGCTTTGTAGATGTTCACTGACAGCGTGGAAATGGAGCAACAATTAGTTCCACTTTCCTTCCTGTGACCCACAAAGTGTTTGACTGTTTGCCTGCCCCCCAAGGAAAACGAGGAACCCCGTCAGCGATGGAGGCTCTAATGATGTCTGGTAGCCATTACACACACACACACACACACACACACACACACACAGTCAGATGGATTCTATAAATTGGCTCCTGGTGGACTCTCAGCGGTTCTTGATCTCTGCATAGGACCCGGATCAGAACTTCATCCAGATGCTTCTTTATCTCCACGTGAGGCTGGAGATGAAGTCGTTCTGCGTGGTGACAGTTTATCCCACAGGAGTCGCTTTTCAATTTAGAACTTTGACAGATTCAGAAACTCTCCAGCTGAGAGGAAATCAGTTGAATCCAGTTAAACTGTGATGTGAGAACTTGTGGTGGAGGTCAGAGGAGCAGCAGGATGGAACCGAGAAAACAACCAGGGAGGAAGACTCAGATCTGATTCATGAAGATCCCCGTTCTCAACTGGCTCGTTAGGAACCGTCCAGGACCCCCAGGGACCAGCTGAGGCCCCCGACTTCACAACAAAAGAGTCTGACACCAAAACGATAACAATGGCATGAAGAACCCAAAGAGATGAGGAAGAACAACGAGAGGGGCAACAAAATGATGGGGCAACAAAATGATAGGGCGACTGAAGAACAAACCAGCTTCAAAGACGAGACGGGAAGACGAGTAAATAGGAAGACGACTGAATGAGTAGATGACTGAACGGGTAGACGACGAAACAAGAAGACAAATAAACAGGAAGACGACTAACCAGGAAGATGACTAAACAGGAAGATGACTAAACAGGAAGACAAATAAACAGGAAGACAAATAAAGAGGAAGACGACTAAACGGGTAGACGACTAACCAGGAAGATGACTAAACAGGATGACAAATAAACAGGAAGACAAATAAAGAGGAAGACGACTAAATGGGTAGACGACTAAACAGGATGACGACTAACCGGTGACCATCCTTCTATAGAGGAGAACGAGGGTCCGGTTCTACTTCTGACCTTTGACTCGTGACGGGATCAGATCTGATGACCTGAGTGGGTTTGGACCCTAAACGTTCCAAATGACCCGTAGCCCCCCCTCGTAGCCCCCTGCAGACCCCCGTAGCCCCGCACCGGGGGGGTCTGGAGCCCCGCGGGGGGGGTCTGGAGCCCCGGGGGGGGGGCTCTGGAGCAGCGGTCGGAGCTCATCATCTGAACGGACAGAGCGCGTGCGACCCTGCATGTAAACGTGCACGCGCAGCTCCGTCCGTCACGCGTCTGTCCCGAGGTGACGCGCCTGAAGACTACCGGGACCTTCATCCGGTTAACGGTTCATTAACAACTCCACCCGATCCCCGGGTGTTCTGTTTGTTTTGACTGTAAACAATCACCGACACGAGCTCACGAGCCCCCACCGGTCTACCGATCCGTCTCGTGACGGACCGCAGGACGATCACACCCAACATTAGCGGTGACACACACGTTAACACACCGTCATCGGTGTGATTAAGGTGTGTGTGTGTTACCGCGCGGAAGTCAGATTTCTGCGGATTCCGTTAAAGCGATCGTTTCTCTCACCGGAAGATTCTTCAGATTAACGCGGGTTTACCGCTTAAACTTTCATCATCACCATCATCATCATCATCATCATCATCACCATCATCACCATCAT
>JABVMC010000087.1:10000-75608 GCA_013358685.1 Antennarius maculatus | reverse complement strand
AGTTATCGTCTGGTTGTGTGTGTGTGTGTGTGTGAGGGACGTCTGGTGTGTGTGTGTGTGTGTGAGGGACGTCTGGTGTGTGTGTGTGTGTGTGTGTGTGAGGGACGTCTGGTGTGTGTTCTGTAGGTATACGTGAGCAGGTGAACCTTCATCTTCCAGACGTAACAGCTACACAGGCAGGACCAAGAGAGACTGAGAGAGGGACGTGACGTGGGGGGAGAGAGACGGGGGCTCCCAGAGGTGCCTCTGGGTGTCTAATAGTCTAAGAGGGACTCCACTGTTACGGGGGGGCTTTAGGGAGATTGCATGGGTGAGGACGGAGTTGGTGTGAGGATAAGGAGACGGGGGTCTGCGATTCTCTCCCTTTGTGGCTGTCAGTCGCCTCCTGGTCAAATGAGGGTTGAGGATGTGGAGAGCTTAACGCCCCGTGTACGTTACGTGTGAGGAGACCCGCCATGCCGTTGTTTAGGGATGCTTTGGGGCATTGTGCACAAACTACCTTCCATTGCTGCTGTTGTTTCAGTCTGACGTGCTGCTCATACTAAATGTGCCATCAGTGTGAGTTCGGAGTGCATTTCCATTTCTTTGTTGATTCTACGCAGGCAGGAAGTAGCCGACATCAGGCAGAGCAACAGGAAGTCCTTTGCGTGGCGGTGGTGCAACGGGTGGCGCTGTCACCGCACGGCAAGGCGGTTCCGGGTTCGAGTCCCGCTCTGTGTGGAGTTTGCATGTTCTCCCTGTGTCTGCGTGGGTTCTCTCTGGGTTCTCCTGCTTCCTCCCCCCCTCCAGAAACATGAACTTCCGGTTAATTGGCTGGTCCCAAATTGACCGTAGGTGCGTGTCTGTCTGTGTCTGCGTGGCTCTGCGGTGCACTGCTATTGCACCTGGAGTTTCCCCCGCCTCACGCCCTAAGCCAGCTGAGATAGGCGTCAACTCCCCGTGACCCGCCAAAGCAGATAAAGTAGAAAATGAATGGATGGATTGACTTTAACGCTGCCGTCCGGTGACAGTCTCCACCTTGTCACTAAAACAGACACCAGCAGTATCTGTGGGCAGTGACCATCTCAATTCAGATCCTAACAAAAGGTTATCTCAAGGCACGTTTCCAGCAGGGAAACACCTGTCCTGATAGAAGCTGACTTGTCAAACCTGAGTGAACACTAGTGGGACTCCTAGTGAGAGTGGTCAAAGTCAGTTAGTCAATGAGGGCCATTAAAACCCAGTCCCATCGGCTTCACCTCGTCTTCAGCCTCCCAATTTGGAAAGCTGGAGTCACCTGGAAGCTGTTCAGATAATGGTTGTGTGGTTTACTCCCCACAGTCACACAAATGAGATTGGAGCTTGTCAGATTAAATATCTCTCAAATATAAACCCCCCCCCCCCCCCCCACCCCATCCCAGCCATTCAGAACTGAAGGAGCCTTTTGGATGAGAGGCAAAATGTCTTCAAGCTTTCATACAAGCCCAAATGATTTCATGCAACACTTTCTTACTTAGAATGGTCATTCATTCATTCATTCATTCATTCATTCATTCATTCATTCATTCATTCATTCATTCAGAATGTTGGTACAGGTTATTCTTCAGCAGTTGTAGATGTTGTTGCTGAAATATGATGGAAGTCGATCAATCAAAAAAGCACTCAAAGTCGTCTTAGGGAAAGAATGGCTTGTTTTCTTCCTGCATTTAAGTAGCATGTTGTTGTATTCATAGGATATACTCTAAATATTGTAGATGGAGCCCACTGTAGATAAGGAGTTCCACCTACTACCAGCATGGCAATACCAACTATTTCTGTCTAGTCCTCAGTCTCTCCTGTCTTTTCAAACGGATCACTGAGTGCAAATCAGATGAACAACAGCCCTTCATGTCTATCTATCATTAACAACTTGAATCAATCAACCAGCAGACAGAACACTTCACAGCTCATCCAGTCATACTGTGTTGTCTGTTGACGCTTCATAAACTGCAGCAATCAGAACTGGTTTCAGACCAGTTGGTTGAGACAGAGGAGACTGGACACACCAGATCCAGGTTGACTTTGCAACATGTTCAAACTACATTTTATAGCTTGAATCAGTGATGAAGATGAAACAAGACACGTCTTCGGGCTCTTTGATCTCAGAAATGGTTCCACAGTTGTTCCTGAAGGCTCTCATTTGTTTGGACAGGCAAGACCTTAAATGTCCAAACTCCTATAATTGCATTTTATGTTTAATTTGATCTCTAGTTATATTAATTTGCGTGCATTGTCCCTGGTTAGACCATTTACTGTCTCCAAAAGCCAGACCAAGTGGTTTAGGTGTGAAAGAGATGTTAGTGAGTCACTGGACTGCTATTGTTGGAGTCACACCATTGGTACTGCTGCTTGACTCCTTTCATTGGTACTGAGTATTGTTTCTCTTCAAACACTGAAATTGAATGACATGTTGAGACTTGGTGGTGCCCCAATGTGGCACAGTTATTTTGACTAGCGTGTGGGAACAAATGTGTTCATGTGATGTGTTTTGGCTCGGCGGCAGTGTTTCTGCTGCTGAAAGCCTAGTGTGGATTCAACATTACTGCATTTGCCAAAGAAAATTCAATATTCTATTCAGAGTGAAAAGAAAAACCCTTGAAACTTTCTCACGAGGATGGCGTAGTAGTTGGAGATTATTGCTAAATTGAACATTTCATGGCATCCATCCCAGATTTGGCTTCTAAACAAACGTGAATGAAGAGATCTTTAGACTGAAAGCTCTGCCCACTGCATCGCCAAATCTGTTGGTTTCCTCCTCCCAACTCTAGTGGCGGATTGAATGAAAGTGTTTGTGTAAAACTGGATAATGTTTATTATTTAAAATGGAACAAAAAACCAGCTAAAGTGAGCCTAGATCACACGAAGCCAACGCCGTCCACACCTGTTTATACTGGATGTACTGGTGCGATGCTACTTAAGGCAGAATGCTCTGTTATTCCCTCACAGTGTCAGAAACAACTTTCAGTGGGAGAATGGATAGAGAGCATTCTCCTCATGTGTATATATGACAGAGGACAAGCATTGACTAAATCAGCAATGGAAAGCTCCATTTGGAGTTCACCCAAAGGTCTGCCGCTGCCATAGCAATGCATTTATTCTAAAACGGCTGCCAGTTATTTGTGCATTACAGGACCGCGCTCAGCCCTCCCATTCTCAATTTAATGCAGAAGAGGCAGAAGGTAGAGAACCATCCGTCATGAGCCTCTTAAAGTCACATAGTGAGAAATGACAGAGTGCTACCAGAACATTGTTCAAACCCCCAATAAGGGCAAGCCCTCAGTAATTGCTCTATTAAGAAAATAGTGAGGCTGGTAACCCGTCTGTCTTTTCCTGCCTCTCTGTCTGTGACAGGAATTAGATGGGAAGATAAACAGTTCGCTGAGGAGAGCTGACATTTCAAAAACGGAGAAAATTGTAAAAAAAAAAAAAAAAAAAGAAGGGCAGTGGGCTTCCTGTGAAAGGCCACTCAGTTTAACTAAGCATTTGTTTATTTGGCTGTATAAAACCTTATTTGTATTCCCCTCAAAAGCTACAGTGGAAGCAAAGCGCAGGTCGCCATGTGCACAGCGCTGTTTAAAAAAACTGGCATGGAATTAATAACATCTCCAAGGAACAAACAGCTCTGGTACACGGCTCTCTGGAGTCCACGTAAAGCTGCTCCACAGTCTGCCGGCGAGGCAAACACACTAATATATGTGCAATATTTCAGGACGATAGGCCATGTTAATCATTTAAATAAATATGCAACCTTAACAAGAGCAAGAAAAGGACACGACTATAAAAGCTGCAGCAGATTCTAGCAGGTAACAATCAGTTTATACGACCGACACATGAACCTCTGCAAAAAGAAACAAAACAAGGCTTGAATAACTACAATCACATGCAACAATTACTGAAAAACAAGGAGCAGAGCAAGAAGATGAAGGAATATGAATTACAATACTAATGTTATAATTTTCTACTAACTGGGACCACAGGTGGAGCTATATCTTCAATCTATGAGAACCTGCAAGGTAACGAAAAGCAGTCTTGGAAATGACTCCTGGAAGCCAAGTTAACAAAACTAATGAGACACGAATGGATCGAGAATAAAATCATATACAGAAAAATTCTATGCAAACCCACCACTAGGGGTTTTAGAGCTCAGCTTGCTGGATGGAGCTGCTGGTTGTTCATCCATTCATCTGCCAATGGAAATTTGGGATCAAATTCATCCAGAATAGATTTCTGAGCCAGTCACCAATAATTCACATTACTGGACAGGAAGTGAAGCTGAATGATCAGCATCTGCTCCCGGTCCAAAAGGAAGTCTGCATGGGAGGGGTCCTCTTTTACATACTGGAATTTAAAGAGATGTCATTAGCAGGGAGGAAGGGACTCAGACGGGGGGGGGGGGGTCGTTGGTTCTCCTGCGTCCATCATCATTGTTGGAAAACAAATGTAAACAACATTTTCAGCTGGTATCAAACGCCTGGTTTCCAGCAGCAGGTATCAGGTGCCAGTGAGGTGCAGTTTATACTGGGAATAAACAGCCAGGTGAGAAAACCAGGACAGACAGCCAGCCTCCTCATTTTGCCAAACGATTGGTTGTTTCTGGCGTAAGAATTGTAAACAGCTTTGCCTTAAGGTAATTAATTAATCTTTTTTATTCAAACCAAAACAAGATGGCCCTGCTGTTGGGGGAGCAGCGCGGCGGACGGCGATGGGAGGAAACACCAGAGCCATCTCAGGAGGCCGTCATTGAGATATTGGCAATGTGTGACTTAGCAGATGGTTTGAAAGGACTCAACAGGACTTAAACATAGCTGGCTGACTTCTTCATTAACTCACATCTAGTAAAAGATGTTAGGCCTGAGTGGCACTGCTTACCAGAGGACACTATGGTGCACTAATCCAACTCACACGGCCCCGCTGCCAAAATGGGACGTTTAAATCCCAGCGCATTCCATATTAGCTTCATCCAGAGGAAATGAGTTGGCAACTCTCAGACAACAGTTTAATGTGTGTCCAACGCAAGACAAGCAACCATCAATAGGCCTCATAAGGCTCGGTGTGTGTGTGTGTGTGTGTGTGTGTGTGTGTGTGTGTGTGTGTGTGTGTGTGTGTCACGGCGTACGATGAAAATAAATTCCACTCCTGACTCCAGCTTTTACTCTGTGTTGGTGGTAGTGGGGGTGCGGGGCATGTTTACCCCCCTCTCAGGGAAACCTTTATCTTCCTCTTAAAATTGCACATAAGCAGTGTTCTGTGAAAAGCTGAAGAAATTTCTCTCAATATGCAAAACTGTGTTCACAGGCCCCTTTATGGCCGGCCTGTGATGTATTTTTGAGATATGCAAATATGACATTTCTGTGATTGCTCTTCAATCCCTGCCCCCCCCCCCCACCCCCCACCCCCCCATCAGACGCTGTGAGACATCACTTCACATGTTTGAAGTTTGAAGCTTCACATTACAAAGAGACTTTTGTCCCAGTCGTGTCGCTGCAGCAGTACAATCCATTGAAAATTAAACACTAAGACACCTGATTTATCAGGGTTTAAAGCTCAGAACAACCTAAATAATTGTTATTTCCACAAAAAAAACCTACAAATTACATTCATGCAGAAATAAATTCAGCAGAAAATGGTTTCTATCAAACAACCATTTAACTTTTGTTCTTCTTCTTGTGCTCTTTTTCTGACTATTCCAGCACCACATGTAATATGTAGTCGGGATTTTGGTGGAAGTAAATAAAATTTAGTTTTAAGTAAAATATAAATTATTACTCTATTAACTTGTGAGGTGATATATAGCACAGTTTTAGTGTTGTCAACTATTTCTTTAAACTTAGTGATTGTCTTAGTCATATGTCAAACGTCTCTTTTAATTTTATGTTATTTAGTCAAAGTTGTTCTGTTTAATTTCAGGCAGGTTTTATTTGACTATTTTAGTCTTAGTTAGAGGAACTAAGTAACCTTGAAAAGTACTGAATATATCTTTTCTCAAATATCATGTTCCTATTCAAATTTCAGATGATTTTTCTGACAACTTTCTGAGTAATTACAGGTTGCAAAATGAAGAATGCAGTTAGCACAAAGCATGTTGAGCACAATCAGACTCTAACATATTCTTATTTGTCGACTGGATTGTCTAAGTTTGTGTTCCGCTTTTATAAAGATTTAGTTTTCACTGAAACTATTAAGACTAAACTACTTCTTAAGTCTTGTATTTTTCATCAGAATTATTTCTTTCAGTCACAGTCATGTTTTACCACATTATTTATTAGTAATAGGAAGTAAAAAATGAAAGTAATAAATGAATAGAGTCATCATCTTTTTGTCACAGTTTTCTTTATTCGTGAAAATGTTTGTTTAATAAATGACTGAAGTCCATCTTCTCTCTCCTTCCTCAGCCTGAACGACTAACAGATGGCAGACAGTGTGTGTGGTGTGGGGTGGTGTGGGGGTGTGGATTGCTGATACCCGGGGTGTGATTTGTTGGTGGAGCTGGGGCTTTAGTGCGGGGTTGTTTTTCAGGAGTTGGGGTATAGGCCCCTTAATTCCAGTGAAAGGAACATTTAACGCTTCAGCATACCCACCAGTGCACTAAGCAGGTCCATAAAGACATTTGATGAGTGGGTTTGGCTTTGAAGGACACAGAGTTCTGACCTCAACCCAAGAGAATTCAAGCTGAGACAATGAGCCGGACCTTGTCATCACCAATGCCCATCTGGAAGAAAGGTAGAAGATTCCAAAGAACACACTCCTAAACCTCGTGGAAAGCCTTCCCAGAACAGTCTTCAAAAGGTGGAACCAAATCATTTCAAATCATTTTTATCAGGAACGGGATGCAACTGAATTTCACAGGTGTGTGAAGACAGACAAGCAAATACTTTTGGTAATATAGTGTAGAGACACCAGGATGAAAGACTGGGACGTGAAAAAACCAGCCAGAACATCAGCAGCAGTGTGAATGCATTCTGGCTCTCCCTCCCTCACACACATAAATCACAGGCAGGACTGTCCTTGCATGATAGAGCCAAATTATTATGGCTAAACACACAAGAATAAGGGATGATTAAAGTGTCTGAAGCCTTCTAAGAGGAGATGGAGATGATTTATTACCCTCGACAGAGCGGCGGACGGAAATGTAAAAACGACTGAGTTGAGTGTTGTTGGGCGTGTCGATGGAAACTTAGTGCAGCTGCAGAAACAGGCAATGACTGTTGATCAACAGCGTTAGAACTCCATCCGCACTCTTCTGTCTGTCCGCGTATCCAGACCTGGAAAACATTTCACTGGAAACATTCCGTACTGGATGGCAGGGTGGTGCGGGGGGGGGGGGGCGCTGTCACCTCCCAGCTAGAAGGTTCCAGGTTTGAGTGTCTATGTGGGGTCCCTCCAGGTTCTCTGGTTCCTCCAACCTCCAAAAACATGCACTTTGGGTGGATTGGTCAGTTCCAAATTGTCCTAAGATGTGAGTGTGGGTTTTTTTGTCTTTCGTGTAGATCTGGCGACGCGTCAGAGGTGAACCCCACCTATTGCCTATAACCAGCTGGGATTGGCTCCAGCAAAATCCATGATCTCCAACATCTGTCATCTTGTCTTCAAGAAGATGGATGGATGGATGGATGGATGGATGGATGGATGGATGGATGGATGGATGGATGGATGGATGGATGGATGGATGGATGGATGGATGGATGGATGGATGTTACCCCCAAGCACTAGGTGGCAGCACCCGTGACTGTTTACATATTAACTCCCGGTGTAGACAGATATCTAGAAAAAGAGAATCTTCTTTTCCTTTTGGCTTTTCCCTTCAGGGGTCGCCACAGCGAATCAACCGCCTCCATCTAACCCTGTCCTTTGCATCCTCTTCTCTCACACCAACTACCTTCATGTCCTCTTTCACTACATCCATAAACCTCCTCTTTGGTCTTCCTCTAGGCCTCCTGCCTGGCAGTTCAAAACTCAGCATCCTTCTACCAATATATTCACTATCTCTCCTCTGGACATGTCCAAACCATCTCAGTCTGGCCTCTCTGACTTTATCTCCAAAACCTCTAACATGTGCTGTCCCTCTGATGTACTCATTCCTGATCCTATCCTTCCTGGTCACTCCCAGAGAGAACCTCAGCATCTTCATCTCTGCTACCTCCAGCTCTGTCTCCTGTCTTTTCCTCAGTGACACTGTCTCTAGACCAAACAACATCGCTGGTCTCACCACAGTTTTGTACACCTTTCCTTTCATTTTAGCTGAAACTCTTCTATCACACATCACACCTGACACTTTTCTCCACCCATTCCATCCTGCCTGGACACGCTTCTTCACCTCTTTTCCCCACTCTCCATTGCTCTGGACTGTTGACCCCAAGTACTTAAAATCCTCCACCTTCTTGATCTCTTCTCCCTGTAACCTCACTCTTCCACTTGGGTCCCTCTCATTCACACACATGTACTCTGTCTTACTGCGGCTAACCTTCATCCCTCTCCTTTCCAGGACAAACCTCCACCTCTCTAGCTTCTCCTCCACCTCGTCCCTACTCTCACTGCAGATCACAATGTCATCTGCAAACATCATAGTCCATGGAGATTCCTGTCTAACCTCGTCTGTCAGCCTGTCCATCACCATAGCGAACAAGAAGGGGCTCAGAGCTGATCCCTGATGCAGTCCCACCTCCACCTTGAACTCCTCTGTCACACCTACAGCACACCTCACCACTGTCTTACAGTCCTCATACATGTCCTGCACCGCTCTAACATACTTCTCTGCCACTCCAGACTTCCTCATACAATACCACAGTTCCTCTCTGGGCACCCTGTCATAAGCTTTCTCCAGATCTACAAAAACACAATGCAGCTCCCTCTGGCCTTCTCTGTACTTCTCTATCAACATCCTCAAAGCAAATACTGCATCTGTAGTACTCTTTTTTGGCATGAAACCATACTGCTGCTCACAAATGCTCACTTCTGCCCTTAGTCTAGCTTCCACTACTCTTTCCCATAACTTCATTGTATGGCTCATCAGCTTTATTCCTCTGTAGTTGCCACAACTCTGCACATCTCCCTTGTTCTTAAAAATGGGCACCAGCACACTTCTCCTCCACTCCTCAGGCATCTTCTCACTATCTAAGATCCTGTTGAACAACCCAGTCAGAAACTCTACTGCCACCTCTCCTAGACACTTCCAAACCTCTACAGGTATATCATCAGGACCGAGTGCCTTTCCACTCTTCATCCTCTTCAGTGCTCTCCTCACTTCATCCTGGCTAATCTTTGCTACATCCTGGTCCACAACAGTCACCTCTTCTAGTCTTTGTTCTCTCTCATTTTCCACGTTCATCAACTCCTCAAAGTACTCTTTCCATCTTCCCATCACACTGCTGGCACCTGTCAATAGACTTCCATCCCTATCCTTAATCACCCTAACCTGCTGCACGTCCTTCCCATCTCTATCTCTCTGTCTTGCCAGCCTGTATAGATCAGTCTCTCCCTCCTTACTGTCCAACCTAGCATACAAGTCATCATAAGCTTCTTGTTTGGCCTTTGCTACCTCTACCTTCACCTTACGCTGTATCTCCCTGTACTCCTGTCTACTCTCCTCAGTCCTCTCAGTGTCCCACTTCTTCTTAGCTAACCTCTTTCTTTGTATACACTCCTGTACCTCCTCATTCCACCACCAAGTCTCCTTATCTACTTTCCTTCCAGATGACACACCAAATACTCTCCTACCTGTCTCCCTGATCACATTAGCTGTAGTTGTCCAGTCATCTGGAAGCACCTCCTGACCACCCAGAGCCTGTCTTAACTCCTTCCTAAAGGTCATGCAACACTCTTCCTTTTTTAGCTTCCACCATTTCGTCTTCTGCTCTGTCTTTGTCCTCTTCATCTTCCTCACCACCAGAGTCATCCTACACACCACCATTCTATGCTGTTTGGCTACACTCTCGCCTACCACTACTTTGCAGTCACTGATCTCCTTCAGGTTACATCGTCTACACAAGATGTAGTCTACCTGTGTGCTCCTACCACCACTCTTATAGGTCACCCTATGTTCCTGCCTCTTCTGGAAGAAAGTATTCACTACAGCCATTTCCATCCTTTTTGCAAAGTCAACTACCATCTGTCCTTCTGCGTTCCTCTCCTGGATACCAAACCTGCCCATCACTTCCTCATCACCTCTGTTACCTGCACCAACATGTCCATTGAAGTCTGCACCGATGACAACTCTCTCACTTCTAGGTATGCTCTGCATCACTTCATCAAAGTCCAACCAGAATTTCTCCTTCTCCTCCAGCTCACATCCTACCTGTGGGGCATACCCACTAACAACATTGAACATCACACCTTCTATTTCTAGCTTCAGACTCATCACTCTATCCGACACTCTTTTTACCTCCAGGACATTCCTAACAAACTCCTCCTTCAAGATAACTCCTACTCCATTTCTCTTCCCATCTACACCATGATAGAACAACTTGAACCCTGCTCCTAAACTTCTAGCCTTGCTACCTTTCCACTTGGTCTCCTGGACACACAGTATGTCTACCTTCCTCCTCTGCATCATGTCGACCAACTCTCTACCTTTTCCTGTCATAGTTCCAACATTCAACGTCCCTACTCTTAGTCCTATACTCTTGGTGCTCCTCTTCTCTTTCTTCGTGCGAACGCACTTTCCTCCTCTCCTTCTTCGACCAACAGTAATCCAATTTCCACCGGCGCCCTGTAGGTCAACAGCGCCGATGGCGGTCGTTGTTAACCCGGGCCTCGACCGATCCGGTATGGAAGTCATAGGTTTGATTCGCATCTTTGATTTGGCAAAAGTTTTACGCCGGATGCCCTTCCTGACGCAACCCTCTGTATTTATCCGGGCTTGGGACCGGCACAATAAGACACTGGCTTGTGCCCTCTTGCGGCTACATTATCTAGAAAAAGAGAATGAAAAGCCATAATTAAGAAATGTGTTCACTAAGTACTAAAAACCTGTTTAAAAGGTTTAGTTTGTGCTGAATGTAGTAACATAACATTCCCCACTTCCTGTAACCTGTACACTCCAGCTATGCGCTAACAAGATGCTAACATATTGTGATCTAACAGTGGCTCTGCATTTGAAAAATTGGCTTCTCACCTGTGATCAACTGTGTCCTTTGGACACCTGAGACCAGGTGTGATTACAACCCTGCTTGAATCAGGCATACAAACTGTTAAACTCTTGTCTCTAGCGCCGTAGCTGCAGTTTTGTCAGGAGATTTACGATCAATAAAACCCAGTGTTGGTATTAGTTTATTCAGCAGCAAACAAAAGAGTGCATCCTTTTAATTTACTTTTCTGTTTGGAAGAGCGACAGTTTCCATTAACGGCGTACCAGTCGGTAAACGTAGTCTCAGGCATTTTGACCAGAACACCATTCAGTAATGATGCCATCACAGAAGCTCCATTGTAAATCTAAACCCCCAGCTTTTCCGTTTGCTCTACGTTTTCCCCAACATGCAAAATAGTATCCCAAGATGCCTTTCTCTCCTCAGTTTTTGCCACATAATGCAGAATTACAGATTCATGGGCCTCGTTTGTGGCCTATAATGTCTCAACTGCTTCTGCTGCAACAAATGGAGCTTTCCCCCAAAGCAGTGGAATATTTGAATAAAACAGCTGATAAGTCTCTAATTAAATGTCTAAGATGACATTTTGTAAGACTGAAAATGCTGTCTCTCATTCTCACTGCACTTTCACCAAATGTTCGAGACAGAGATAAAATTAGATTGAATATTAAGTCCAAAGTACATATGAAGCGTCTTGATGTCTGCAAATTGAAAAGGAGCAAAATTATTTTTCTTATGAAATATTTATATAAAAAATCCACATATACAAATGAAGCACCCAAGTCAAATATACATCTGCTCCCATTCACAGGCATGAAGGTGCAGAAGAGAGGAGTCTCTACAGAGCACAGCAAACACAAAAGTGAATAAAACATCACAATTTAAGTTTTTCCCTCCTCTGTTCTTTCAGTCATCACAACAACCTTTTCATTCCATATGCATTCACTCACTTCATGACTTCTTTTTCTTACCTATGTGCTTCTGTCTGACCTCATGCTTCCTATTTTTGTTCCCAATTGTCTTTGTTAAACTTCTCAACATTGTTGAAGAAGTTTGCCTCATAAGGTTTGGGGGGGGTCTGGACAGTGACAAGTAAAGTAAGCAATCACAACACATGTGTACTTTTAGCTATATGTGTTTATGCTGCTGGTTCAATGCATTACCTTTAAAGTTAATGTACTGGTGAGGTGAGGTCAGAAATGCTTCATTCATTTGAATCACAGTTACAACAGACCTGCCACCAGAATAACATCTTTTATTTGAGAACGCACACATCATAACTTGAAAGTGTGTGTCCAAGGACACAGGTGCCCTGGGTACTGGAAAAACTCAATTTGTGTGGACAGACCATAACCTCTATCATAACAGAATAAAAGCAAAAAGGATGAGTTTAAATGTGGCTAAAATGTTTAAAAAGGAAGAAAGAAATGGGTAAAAAAAACGAGACACACACCTCTGGGGCTTCTTCAAAGTGTGGGTAATTTTGAAGATTTCTGTCCTGCTATCAAAACGTATGGACAAGGGGAAAAGCATAGCTGTCCTTGGAGGATACATAAAAATAATAAAATTTAAAAAAGCTAAATGTATATAGAACAATTTAAATTAAAGAATAAAAATAACTGTTTCAGCAAATATAATTCACTCAGTCATAAGCTCAGGAACATGTTGAAAAATAATTGAATCACATCCAGAAGGGAATTATATTCAGAATGCAAACACCTATTTAGCAGCATCCTTCCTAGATTGGGTATTTCCCTGTGTTCATGATCTACACAGCTGCTGGACATCTTTCTTCATCCTGTACTGTGAATGGCCCAATGAGCTGCCCTTTTAAAGCCATAACTTGTGATTACTCCACACTGCTAATCTGGGAATGATGACTTTTCCACATAAATTATCAATAAGTAAAATGCCAAAGGACTATGAGAGAAATGAAGTCTGGTTCGCACGTCTCTGTGGCCTATTGGACAAACAGTCCCTGAGTTGTAATAAATTCATGCATCACTGCTGACTATGAAGATTTATTAATCATTACAACTACATCAGTTTATCACATCACAAAGTGTAGGTCTGGTTCTTTTTATACTGTCCAATCAGTAATTTATACTGTATATGTATACAATATACATATATCTTTTGAGAGAACGATTGTACCCCTTGATGGGATGGGGGCACAAAGGAGGTCTCTGCTGGGAGAAGGTGGTGTTCCCCAGGATTGATCTCAAAAAGGACATGGTCCTCCTCTTGAGAAACATTCTCCACAGAGGTCTGACCCATCAGAGAACCAGCCCTCTGGATGAGTCTGTCCAGGCGCTCGTTGCCCCTTTTCCTGGCACCATCACCCCAACACACAATAGTGTAGGACAGCACGCTGGACACAATGGACTGAAGAACAACCATAGCAGTTCAGAGCAGATTTTGAAGGAGGCCAGCCTCTTCAGGAAGTACATCCTCCCTCCTCTTTCTTGTAGACACATTCCACGTCACAGGACCAATCTAGTCTTCTGTCCAGCTGCAGTCCCAGGTACGAGTAAATTCCCTCACCCTCGATCTCCTTGCCGTTGATGACCAGCGTCTGTGGAGAGGAGGATGCCCGCCGGAAATCCAGCACCTTGGAGATGTTCAGTTGGAGGTCATTCTGCTGACACCATTCCACAAATTCTGCTACTGCCCCCCTGTACTCCCCCTCCTCACCCTCCCTGATACATGCCACAATTGCGGTGTTTCAGTACGCCCTTGTTCCTCATGGTTAATTCGTTCCAGGAACCACAAGCAATTAACACATACCGCAATAGAACGACAAACTATTTATCTTATTATTTACAGTAATTTAAACGTTTCTGCCCCCCCATACTGATATTAAACCACCTTCTATCTGTATTACCTTTAAAACACTCTGATAGACTGTTTAAAGCACTTTTGTGTCTCACGTAAGTCCGAGACTCAGGGAACGTAGAGCACTTCCGGAAGGCATCAGCCAATAGGAGGCACGTACGGTATCATGTGACTGCCTACCAAAAATCCGCGATGAGGTGAAGTTGTAAGCGTTGAAGCACAAGGACGCACAGTATATGAAAAACTTCTCCATGTGGCATGTATCAGAGTTGTACTTGAAGTCGGCGGCGTAGAGGGTGAAGAAAAGGGGAGAGAGCACAATACCCTGTGGACCCCCTGTGCTGCTGATCACCACTGATGACAAACAGTCCCCCATATGATCCTACTGGGGTCTGTCTGTCAGGTAGTCTGTGATACATGAGGTAGGGGTTCACAGCCATGGATGCCAGTTTCTCCTGTAGTAGCCAGGGCTTGATGGTGTTGAAAGCACTCAAGAAGTCAATGAAGAGCAACCTGACAGCACAGCCCCTGATGTCCAGGTAGGTCAGTGCACGTTGGAGGAGGTACAGGGTAGCGTCATCAACCCCCACCTGAGGCCAACCCTGCACCTGGGAACACATGAGCTCCAGTAGCAGTTTCTCTCGGGTCTTCATCACATGC
The DNA here is from genome assembly GCA_013358685.1 of Antennarius maculatus. Lineage (NCBI taxonomy): Eukaryota > Metazoa > Chordata > Actinopteri > Lophiiformes > Antennariidae > Antennarius > Antennarius maculatus. The sequence continues at coordinate 61,014 of JABVMC010000087.1, read as the reverse complement.
GAGGTGAGAGTGACTGGTCGGTAGTCATTGAGCTCATTGGGGCTTCTCTCTTGGGCACAGGGATGGTGCAGGTGGTTTACCACAATGACAGGACTCTCCCCAGCTGAAGGCTGAGGTTGAGTACCTGGTGTAGATGCTCAGTCAGTTCAGCAGCACAGGACTGGAGGAGTCTTGGGATGACGGTCTGGTCCAGCCGCCTCCCCAGGATGAAGCCTCTACAGCACCGACGTCACCTGGTTCACAGTAATGTGGGAACAGGTCGATAGACTGGGGTCAGTCCAGTGGATTAAGGGGTCTGGCGATTGAAGTAGGGGAAGGGTGTCCATTACATATTGGGACATCTGGATGGGGCCCAGGAGAGGTAGATGAGGTAGACTGTGAGGGACAGGGGGAGGAGGAGGCATGTAGAAGGTGATCCGTATTGATCTCAGACGACCTCTGAGATAAGTACTCTGGGTGGGGACACTCAGTGCACCGCAGAGCGACATTAAAGACAAACAACCACTCACACTCAGACCTACGGACAATTTGAAACAAAAGGATGACTCAGCAGATTAATCTAAAAGAATGACTCAGCAGATTAACCCAGGTGATGTGTCTCATGCTAATGACCCTCATTAGTATACACCCCGGGCACCCCATCAACCATCGTGGAGGAGCCAGATGGGTTTCAACCACAGTCGTTGGAATATGAATAGCACTGACCACACCCCACAGGGTTAATAAACTGACCACACCTCACAGGGTTAATAAACTGACCAGACCCCACAGGGTTAATAAACTGACCAGACCCCACAGGGTTAATAAACTGACCACACCCCACAGGGTTGATAAACTGACCACACCCCACAGGGTTAATAAACTGGGACCAGACCCCACAGGGTTAATAAGCTGGGACCAGACCCCACAGGGTTGATAAACTGACCACACCCCACAGGGTTAATAAACTGGGACCAGACCCCACAGGGTTGATAACCTGGGACCAGACCCCACAGGGTTGATAAACTGGGACCAGACCCCACAGGGTTAATAAGCTGGGACCAGACCCCACAGGGTTAATAAGCTGGGACCAGACCCCACAGGGTTGATAAACTGACCACACCCCACAGGGTTAATAAACTGGGACCAGACCCCACAGGGTTAATAAGCTGGGACCAGACCCCACAGGGTTGATAAACTGGGACCAGACCCCACAGGGTTAATAAGCTGGGACCAGACCCCACAGGGTTGATAAACTGGGACCAGACCCCACAGGGTTAATAACCTGGGACCAGACCCCACAGGGTTAATAAGCTGGGACCAGACCCCACAGGGTTAATAAACTGGGACCAGACCCCACAGGGTTGATAAGCTGGGACCAGACCCCACAGGGTTGATAAACTGGGACCAGACCCCACAGGGTTGATAAGCTGGGACCAGACCCCACAGGGTTGATAAACTGGGACCAGACCCCACAGGATTAATAAACTGGGACCAGACCCCACAGGGTTGATAAGCTGGGACCAGACCCCACAGGGTTGATAACCTGGGACCAGACCCCACGGGGTTAATAACCTGGGACCAGACCCCACAGGGTTGATAACCTGGGACCAGACCCCACGGGGTTAATAACCTGGGACCAGACCCCACAGGGTTCATAAGCTGGGACCAGACCCCACAGGGTTGATAAACTGGGACCAGACCCCACAGGGTTCATAAGCTGGGACCAGACCCCACAGGGTTGATAACCTGGGACCAGACCCCACAGGGTTGATAACCTGGGACCAGACCCCACAGGGTTGATAACCTGGGACCAGACCCCACAGGGTTAATAACCTGGGACCAGACCCCACAGGGTTGATAACCTGGGACCAGACCCCACAGGGTTGATAACCTGGGACCAGACCCCACAGGGTTCATAACCTGGGACCAGACCCCACAGGGTTGATAACCTGGGACCAGACCCCACAGGGTTAATAACCTGGGACCAGACCCCACAGGGTTCATAAGCTGGGACCAGACCCCACTGGGTTGATAAACTGGGACCAGACCCCACAGGGTTGATAACCTGGGACCAGACCCCACAGGGTTGATAAACTGGGACCAGACCCCACAGGGTTAATAACCTGGGACCAGACCCCACAGGGTTAATAACCTGGGACCAGACCCCACAGGGTTCATAAGCTGGGACCAGACCCCATAGGGTTGATAAACTGGGACCAGACCCCACAGGGTTGATAACCTGGGACCAGACCCCACAGGGTTGATAAACTGGGACCAGACCCCACAGGGTTAATAACCTGGGACCAGACCCCACAGGGTTAATAACCTGGGACCAGACCCCACAGGGTTAATAACCTGGGACCAGACCCCACAGGGTTCATAAGCTGGGACCAGACCCCACAGGGTTCATAACCTGGGACCAGACCCCACAGGGTTGATAAACTGGGACCAGACCCCACAGGGTTAATAACCTGGGACCAGACCCCACAGGGTTAATAACCTGGGACCAGACCCCACAGGGTTAATAACCTGGGACCAGACCAGACACCTCCAGAACTGAAGAAGCCTCTTGGATGAGAGACGAAACATCTTCAAGAAGCTTTCTTAAGAACTTTCTTACAGATTGTTTCGGGCGCTTCTAAGAGTTTCTTTAATCCATGAAAGTGCGCTGCGTTCCGTGACCTTAGTGAATAATATGGAGTGCTAAATCCCTGATTAGCTGGATTTGGGTTTACTTTATGTGGAGAAAGATCTTACATGAGTAGTTATCTATAGATGCTAATGTGTCTGGCCAAAATTCAAGTCATTAAAACATTCATCTTTGCATCATTTTTGTGTTTATTGGTGTTTGTTTCTGAGGCCAGTCGATTTGTCCCCAGCCAACGAGGCCTTGATATCAGCGATGAACCAGTTTAAAAAAGGTTATGTTTGAGAGCTGTTTAAAGGGGAGATAAATTGTGTCAGGCAAAGAGATCTTATCTTTGTAAATTACCGGCTGCACATCCAATCACATGCAACTTAATGTATTGAGCAACTAGTTTCAAGGTAGTGCTTACTGAAAAATTTACACTCTGATAGCAGTAATGTTCTCCAGGTGTTGAGTGTTAGCCTTGGGAGGCTGTAAATGGTAATAAGAGTGTTTGCAGAACAAGGAAAGATTTGTTGCACTAAAACTGGTTTATAGCACTAGAGTTAGATTAACACAGAATGCCAGCAGCACCTTGCCACAAGGGTGCTTCACATTGTTGCACAGGGATTTAGATATACTTGTTGTAAATTCAGATAAAGCATCCCAAGCAACAAGGGGTACGATGAGAAAAAAAAAAACCCATCACCCTTGGGTAAAGATGCAAATTATACTTGAGAGGGTTTATTTTGTGCCGGCTCACTTGCTTTTTAACAGATTGCCCTTATATTCTTAATTGTCTCTAACTAAAAAAAAACAAAACAGGGAGAAACAACACAAATATCATTCAAGCTGCATGCAGAGCCATCATCTTTACAGTGTGTTCTCTGTTAGAATATATTATATTTAATGAGAAGCCAATCGTACTGAGGGTGCTCAGGATAATTCCAGCACAAAGTAGAATGTTTATGCATGACTATTCCCTCTCCTCCCTCCACTCTCTTTTTCTGATATCGCTGGAATTCTTTTTAGCATTATTCAATTTTACCCTTCACAACTCATTAATGTATGGCACCCTGTGCATTGAGGAATTCAAACCTGTGATTTGCAGTTGCACTGATGATTTCTCAATTGACATTTGGATGCACCTGCACGGAAAACACATGGAAATTAGGTTAATGATTATTAATGTTGTGTGTGTGTGTGTGTGTGTGTGTGTGTGTGTGTGTGTGTGTGTGTGTGTGTGTGTGTGTGTGTGTGTGTGTGTGTGTGTGTGTGTTTGGTTGGGTGACAATCATCCACAGCTGGTTATGCATGGACTGATGGATTCAAAGAGGCAGAGAAGCTCTCAGATAATTCTTAAAGGAGAGTTTAGTGTGATCAAACTGAATTGGGAAGGATTATTGTATATGGTACTGCACAGACAAGTCTCATTTTAATCACTGTTATAGATAACCAAATAATGAAGAGTGTGAAGGTAAAAAGTACGATGAAACAGAGGCAAAGTGCTCCAGATGAAAAACCCACTCTAAGTAGATCAAAAGCTAAAACACACAGAGAATGTCATTATCAGCCATTTCTTAAAATAGTCTGTCAACCCAGCAAGTCAAACATGAGACTTATTCTCAGGGAGCGTGTCAAGGTAAGTTGGTGAGAGGTAGATTAAATATTGGATTGTCAATAAGCCCCGCTGATAATAAAAGTTATATATAAGAAAGTAAGAGATGTGCACCTCTAATTTAATGGATATGTAGCCCTTGGCTCAATAACATTCTATATTTATGTCTTATAAAGCAAGACTACAATAATGTTCTGTTGGAAGTTAATTTAAGCTTTCTTCCATTACTTCGAAGCAAAGTCCATTCTTGGAAACCAAATCACTTCAAGGTCCATTCTGAATCTTTTCTGGATATTTTGATCACATTCTGTAATATTCATTGGCAAATGGATAATCTTATAAAAGATGAGATGAATCTATGAGTTCCTTTTAAATGCTAACATTTACCATTTAAATGCAATTTATTTACGGTGGTCAATTTTAGATTGTCCAAACTCTTATTTACAAATTAAATAGCAAAGTAATCTGTGTAGATTAAGGCCAATCCTACCTGATTTTGAAATCCCTTTCATTTACAGGCAAGAAATTTCACAATCTATCTTCACTCAAAGTTCAAATACATAGGGGGGGTTATATCTCGACACTGGCTTGGGAAAGCCTTGGGATCCCCCAGGCAGAACTGGTGGATGTGGCCGGGGAAAGGGAAGTTTGGGGTCCTCAGATGAAGCTGCTGCCCCCGCCACCAGACTTTGGATGACACGGATGAAGATGAGATGAGGTGTGCAATACTTTGTGGAGCAAAAGGGAATGCAGGCGATCTCCAGACATGATGGAGGCAGATTGAATGAATACTTGTAAAACCTGGTGGGTTTATATACCAAAAAGACATCATTATCTTTTCGTTTGCTGCTATGTATTTACTTGTTTCATGAGAACAACTTCTCCTATTGGTGCCTTATTGTTGATGAAATGTTTGGTGTTTCACTCCATAGTGTTCGATGTGGACACGTCTGTTCATGAGTATAAATGAGCTCTTACTTTTGCTGTCACTAACATTAGACTCACTGATTTCAGTTGGGCTTTGATGCTGACATGCAGATCAGATAAAAACAGGCTCTCCTTCCCGCACCAGCAGGGGAACTAAATTGTGTTTATTAGTGAGTAGTTTGCCACTAACTAATGATGTGTGCCATTATAGCACTGAATAAGTGTTTCTTCACTGAGGGTGGAAATAACACCACAAATACAAGTAGAACATTGGGGTACATTGACTAGAGGACACCTTATCCACTGGATATGTAACATGGCATGACTGTTGTGTGTAGGCACATTAGGAAACGGGACCTTCAACGCTAAATTAAGCTAAGCTAACGCAAGTACTTTCAAGAACAAGAAAACTCATTAAAATATGTAATCATTCATTGGTTTTCAGCTATTATTTAACTGTTGTAGCTTAACATACAATCTGTCTGCATCCATTGCAGACAGATTGTATGTTATCAGTGCTCATGCTGGGATCTTAATGTTCAAGAGCTGGTCATTGAGATGGTTATTGACTCCTGAAGGAAGAGGATGACTACACAGCACCTGTGCTTTATGGATGGGGACACTGTATTAGAAGGCTAAAAGTACTTGGAGTTCCATGATGGCAATAACCTAACCTGGAAGACCAATACCAAGTCTTTATACAAGAAGGAGATGAACAGAGATGAACTTTTCCTGAGACATATGAAAACATTATTACCCTTACTTACAATTCAACAAAATGTTTGTCTGTTGAGGTCTACTTACCCCTGAAAAAATAAAAAAAAATTAGTTTCTTTTTAACCAATTTAAGCCAAGATTAATTATTAGAAGAGACAAACCTGACCAAAACTTGCTGTCTTTCGATTGTTTCAACGGCGTCCTATATGTATCTACAGAATAATAGTTTTACCCTTTTTCAGTAAAAGATTAAAGACCGCTAAGAGAAAGCAAGATGGAGGTTATGCACTATAAATCTGCAAGTAGCTAAGCAGGCTGAATGCCCTGCCTCTCGTCCATTGACAGCTGGGATAGGCTCTAATATAACCATTGATCTGTAACTTCAAATAAGCTTCTGATGATAATTAGAATAATTTCATATTCAAGAAGATGGATGAATGAATGTAGCCCCCCCACCCCCACCCCAGAATTAAATTTAAAGACTGGCCTGTCTCAGTGTTGATGTTCACAGTTAGTTCTAATTTGAGAGTATGCACCTCATTGCCATACGCTCCACTTGATATCTTTGAGAATTTTTTGGTCAAAGTTTTTAAAGTTAACTGAATTACAATTGAAAACTAGTAGCAAATTAACATTAGATATCTGATGGTGAGCTAAACATCTTACACGTGTCAGGGCTAGAACAGGACTGGTGGAGAACCCAAAAGCACGACAGACTAGCGGGCTGGTCAAGAGTCTCAAAAGGTTTGATTTGACAGGCAGGGTTCAGGTACCGGGTAATCAGTCCAACAGGCGAACAGGCAGAACCCAGAAACCACGCAGGGTCAGGCATGAAGCGTCAAAACCAGGCAGACAGATCAGATGAGGGGTTGGCAACAGGCAGGGTCCGGAGAACAGGCAGGCAGTGATGTCCGCTTTGATTCGGCATTCCGATACGCGTCCCAGACTCAGTAGGCCTTTCTTTCTGAACCACTGCTCTGAAGCCTGCTGCAAACGTGGAAAAACCATCTGACTGATGACGTTTGACACATTCAAGTGCTTCGAAACACTAAGCGCTCCATTCCCCAGGTGACACAGTTTAGTGGTTCGGATCAATGGGCCAGCACCAGATGTGTTAGAATAGATGAAACTGCTTATTGTGTCAATACCTTCTGGATTGATCAGATTAGCGTTTGGATTGCTGACAATTTACTTTTTAATTGCTTTGCAAAGGATCCAACCAGAAAGAGATCTTAAGTCTGGGAACAAAGTAGATTTTAATTTCTAAGAAACTTATTTTGAAGCTCTGTTGTTCACACAGTAGAAAATAATAAACCACACACGTCATTATTAATTTTCAGGTGAAGTGTTTGCCTTGTTCCCTCCACCTGACGGACAGTAACAACACGTCATCAGTGATGAGGCGTTACCGATCCAGACGTGAGGATGAAGGTGGTGCTGCTGTGATCACGTCTCAGGATTCAGACTTTTATCTCACAACATAGACCTTGTTTTATCCAGTGGCTCTAATCCTCCTATGAAACTCACACAAACACACATGTATATACTTATATTACATAGACATGCATGAACATGTAATCTATATCCCTTACTGCTTTATTAAACCCTGCAAGGATCATTGATCATAAACCAACTTCTCATAATATATGGCTACAATACAACAAGCAAGTATTATCACATTGAATTAGATTAAATCAGGTTTTATTCAGAAAATGCTGTCTGTGGTTATTGACCGTTGTGTGGTTGCAGTACAGACACCCTGCCAAGGAGGGCGCCCACGTTACCAATGAATGGAGCGCCGAGTAATTAAACAGTTTTCAGCACAATTTTTGCAAACGGTTCGAAACCCCATGAAGGCCAATCAGACAGGCAGGATACACAGGGTCAGGGCAAACACTTTACAATCTGTTTTCTGTTCATTCAGTTCACTAGTTTTTGTTACATGGGACTTATTATAGCTGAATGAGTATTTGCAAGGCAGCTGTCGCGTTGATACTGGATTGTCTATAACTTTTTACATCAAATGTGCAGTGATGGCAAAAGAATTTGAAGTGAAAATAGCTCACGACGAGTGAACATATCTGTTCATGCATGAAATAATTGCAGACATCTTTTCAAGAAATATAAAAAAAACTGATACAGCACAGCAATAAGCAGGCTATTTAAAAACTAATAAGCAAGAAAGTAAATTACTTCCCTTCCCTGCCATCAGACATTTCTACATAATGGTACAGAAGGAAAAAGATCAAGTAGATTAATGACCTAGTTGAAAGTTATTTCATGTGTTGCTCATTAACTTTTATACAGCATTAAAAAGCTATTTGATTGATTTTTCTATGGATAAATAAAATTCCTGAGTAAAAAGAACTTCGAATTCATTTATTTTTAGATTTCCATAGTGTTTTTTAGAGATTAAGACCCAAATGGAGACAAAATAGGGAGTTCAGTTGTTTAATGTGTGTGTCACGTGTTATTGTCCTGGCTGTCTACCCCTCACCGGGGGTAGAACCTGAGACAGCACAGAGACAATCCGCCCACTAACATGCCGCTGGTGAAGAGGCTGCCAGTAACAACCCGACAGGCCAGGAGATGGTCCCTGGAAACGGAGGAGGAGATACTAAGGACTACTTCAAGACCACGAATTGGGACATAATTGTGGGCTCACGTGTGGGATGACGTTGAGAGGCTGCTCATAACAGATTACAGTAATCCCTCGTTACTCGCGGTTAATGCGATCCAGGACCGCCCGCAAAAAAACACATTTCCGCGATATAGGGACAACCAATTTTATTATTTACTGTAATTTATACGTTTATGAACCCTCCCCATACTGATAATAAACCACCTTCTATCTGTATTACCTTTTCCCACACTCTGATAGACTGTTTAAAGCACTTTTGTATTAAAGAAAAGTCGACCAATAGCATGCGCGTACGGTATCACGTGAGTAACTACTAAAAATCCGCAATGTAGTGAAGACATACGTCTTGAAGTGAGGATAAGTGAGGGATTAGTACATATGAACTTCTGTGTGGACACGGTGGTCACAGTCAGGACAGCCAAGTGCTGCCTAAAAAAGAGACTCTGGGTGGCCGAGGATGTCTCAGCTGCCCTAAACGGCAAGAAACCGGTGTTCATTAGTGAGAATGAGGATGAAGAAGTCTGAACAATCAGTAAGACTCTCCCTCAGGGAGTCCAATGAGGACTGCAGGAAGAACCTGGAGAACCAGCTGGGGCGGTATGAGGACCATCACCAGGTACGGCAAAGGATGGAGGACGGTGGAGCGGAGAGGAACTGAACAGCTTTTTTGATTGTTCAGCTCCATCTCCACTCCCTTCTCCTCATCTCAAATGACCTCTGGCCTTACAGACCTCCTCCAGCATGCCTCCTCCACTCCCTCTACCCCTTCATCCTCTACAGAACCCACTCCATATGCACATACCCGATCTGCTTCTCCCGTTTCATCCACTGGACTGATCGCTCTTACTTCCCATGTGATGAAGACTTTAGAGCAGGACTATTTAATTAAAACTCATGGAGTTCAGTTAGAATTTCCTATTAGTAAAAGCTCTGAACCAAAGTCCAGTTTGTGTCTTATGTCCACATTTTCATAGTATCAACAATATTTATTGTCAATTTTCAATGCAGGATATGTTTAAATGAGTGTACAGCTAGGTCTCTTACCATAAATAAAGTTCTGTGCTTTGTTTCGTAGTGGCACTTCATATTACCACGTTTAATTAATGCCACATGTTCGGAGTGTTTGAGGTAAAATGGTTTTGAACTACCTGACAAAATAATAAGCATGAATTTCTCAGTTAACTCATCGTTAACCAGCGATCTTCCTGACACTGTCTGCACCGTGTCTTCATCCTCTGTGCTCTGCTGTAGCGGTAAACTCACAGCGGTAGCGGCAGCAAACTGTCTCACTTCCAGGTTCGCTGACAGCGCAGGTAAACAAATGATCTGATTGGCTGAACTGAGTGGAGCTACTACCGTATTAACTCCGTATTAATGTAGCAGCACCCGCCATCTATAGCCGCGACCGTCAGACATGACCTTCACCTCCTGAGCTGGCTCACCAGACAGACCCCAGTATATTTGAATGAGGGACTGCTTGTCCTCTGTGGTGACCAGCAGCTTTGGGGCACCAAAGGGAACAGTGCTCTCTCCACCTCTCTTCACCCTCTACACCACAGACTTGCAGCACAAGTGGGGTGCATGCCACATGTAGAAGTTCTCCAATGACACAGCGATTGTGGCATGTATCAGGAAGGGTGAGGAGGGGGAGTACAAGAGACTAACAACTTGGATTACGTGTACAAGAAGTGGCAGAGTAGGATGTACTGTAAGTTTCCTTGGTTTTGTACTTACATGTTGGTTTAGATGTATACTCACGTTTTTATGTTTGTGTGCTCTTACGTGTTTGTCTAGCAGTGTATTTATATATTCATTATCTATCTATAGTTTTAGTATATCAAATTTATAGCAGATCAAAACCAGTAGTATCTAAAAGTAGATATTAAATGAGTAAATGCAGTCAAAAAAGGAAGGTAAAATCAGATTTGATGGACACGTGGTCAGTCATCCATACCAGAAAATCCAGGTGCATTAATGCAAAGTCTAAAACAGGCAGAGTTGAAATCCAGACATATGCAAAATGTATAAGAAACTCTGGAAACAGGACAGAAAACATTGTACTGTGGTATAAAATGGTCCAACAGTGAACAACAATGCAGTCTATATGAAAGAAAGAGGAGGCAATGAGACGTAGGTGAAACAGATAATTACAGTGAAGGGAAGACATACAGGCAGACTTAAAGAGGAGGACAGGTGGATGACAGCACAGACGAAGAAACACGGAGCGATACGACTGAACTGACAGGAAGAGAGAAAGTACATCAATAAAAAAAAAAAACGTGAGGAAAGTAAAGTACTAGAGTCACAGGGATCATTTAAATTACAATTAAAATATTTTCACAATGTGACAAGTTTTTGAAATGAAACCACTGAAAACAAGCAGAAAGCTCTCGGTGATATTTTAGAGGTGCATAAAGTGTGATGCAGCTGCTATCTGCAGTCTCTGTGGTGTGTTGAAGATCAAATCATTGGAAACACCACAAAAAATGTTCATTGGTGCAAATCAGTCTTTGTTGTTTCCTCTCAGCTACAAAATGTGATGATTTCAGTGAGTGTTGTTGCTTCTTAACTCATTGACATCTATAGACGCCAGTTGGATTCCAACTCTTGACTGCCGTTGATGCCTGAAGATGTCAATTACATTTTTCAGTGGAGGGGGCTGGGGGGCAGAACTCCTCTATCAATATCATACTTCTACACTAATGTAGTGACGAACTAATCCCTGGTGGTGGCAGCAGTGAGAGATCAGCATAAATTATATTCGTAGAAGAAGTCAGACACCTTAGGCAGAATGTTGCTCTGAAAATGGCTGGCAGTGAATGAGTTAATGAAGTTAAGTGGAACCAAGATGCCACATGACGCAAAGGACGCGTTCAATTACCCCCGATTTTACCTGAATTAGCCGTAGTTTCAAACAGGCAGGACAGTAGGGCAAAACAATCCTGAGGTTCAAGCCCTTCTGATTATAAACGTTACAAACAAGAATCAGCAGATTTCCATTCGTTTTGGCACAGACACAGGAAATGCTGTGATGCACATTAGCTGACTGCCTGAGCAGCAGCAGTCTGTTTTGATGATAATGCTGCAGGAAAATTAGCATTCCCTCTGACGGCGTCTCTTTTTGTATCGTAGCACAAGAAGCTGCAGCAACATTTTCCTCTAAGTGTGCTGTGATGTCTTCCCAGTAGATTATAAAAGCATTAGAAGCAAAGATCAACTTTCATCACACATCAGGGAGAACATCATCAGCAGCGTCAGAGAATCTCATCCAGTTTAATATTGTATCATTACCGTAACAGCTTCCCCATAAACTATTGAGGGTTTAAGAGTTTTTGCACATTCTTTTTATTGTGCTAATTATCGTTATGTGATTATTATCCCATACAGTGTCTTATGAGCACCATTTTAAATGCAGAATTACCAACATTTGGCTTTAATGGCAGGTCAACATCCCAGAGCTTATCAATTAAGATCCACAATCATATGTAGTTTCAAAGTGGCTCTTAACTCAACATTTTTACGCAGAAACAAAAATGCTGGCCCCTCCCAAACAAAAAGACTGATGACGAAAACTGTAAGTTGTTAGATGGGGTCTCCATGGATCAGATCTGTTTGTCACATCCCACAGAAGCTCAACAGGATTGAGATTATGGGAATTTGGAGGCCAAGTGAAAAGCTCAAACTTGTTGCTGTGCTCCTCAAACCCTTTCTGGATTATTTCTGGTTTGTTTCAGCTCACATTATCCACCTGGAAGAGGTCAGCCACGGCCATCAGGGATACTGTTTCCGTCAAATGATGTACTTGGTCTGAAACGGTGCCTAGGTAGGTGGTACACATCAAAGTAGAACACCGGTACACATGGATGAGAGGACCCAAGCTTACCCAGCAGGACACTGGCCAACGCATCACACTGCCTCTGTGAACCATTTTCTTGTTTAATGTTCAACAGTTCCCTTTTTCTGTTTTCATTTTTTCAAAATGCAATTTTTGTTTTATCAGAACATTCGGCGAGCTAATTTTCAATGGATTCATACTTCACAAACGCAAAAGTGAACAAGGCAGTCAGAGACTGCAACATCCAGCGACAGCCCTGAATTCAACATTTTACTCTGACCTACACACGTTTGTGCCTCTGGCTTCCTGAAAATTGTTGCTTTTTGATTTGTGATTATATCTCATCAGGCTTCAGAGATGTGTGCCTAAAAAAGGTATAAAAGTGAAAATTTGACATTGACCTAGTTTTTCAAGGTCAAGGCTGTGATCTATTTTTCATCCCCTCGCCTCCCTGAATGTAACGCCTTTTGTTTCGTCTTTCTATCTCATCCGGTTCCTGAGATATGCGCAAAAAATGTACAAAAGTTGAAATTTGACCTTGACCTAGTTTTCTCAAGGTCAAGGTCATCATCTCATCTTCATCCCCTTTGCTGCCTGAGTCATGTGCTTTTTGTTTCATCTTTCTATCTGAACGGTTGTGAAGATATTTGGTGGACGAACACACAAACACTGACGATTACATCACCGCTGTGATGTAACAAACCACGTCGTACGACTCCAATTACATTTTGTTTATTGATTATTTTGCTACTATTAATTCTTTTTTTTGAATGTGAATTTCACGTGAGTGTGATTGTTCTGTCATTTGTCTTTTGTGAATAAACCTGCTATGAACATGTAAATGTCATGAATGACACTTCAGTGTGAGATTATTCGTTTGGTAACCTTACTTGGAGCTCTAACTACACCCATCACCTAATGAATTTTAAACAAAAAAAATTATTGAGTCTTGTGTATTCATCAAATCTCGAGGGCCGAAATCAATTTTGTGCTAATGATAGTAAACAGCAACAGTAAGGTCAACAACACACCCAGAGGCCCTGCGTGCACTCACACCAAGGCAGCGCCTCCACAGTCCACTGGCCGCCTGATAGACTAACGTCCCCACTGACAGCCACTCCCTGTGAAGACAACTGAAGAATGATGTCTCCAATCAAGCACCAAATTGGAATCTGAGCGGGAGAGAATGTTGAAGTCATTGCCTGGATCGTGACACATTGATTCAATACAGTGTGGACACAAAGGAGACGGCGCTCTCTGAGCTGCTGGCCTGTGGTGAGACATGGGGGCTTCTCTGCAGCCAGATTGGAAATCAATATGTGTTTATAATCACATGTGGAAAGTGAGGTTAATTTAATGTGTGAGTCTAGAAAGGACTTGAAATGATAACATCCATTTACATTATTGTGACGACTGTGTGACGCTGGTGCGATATGCGCTTGTGTTGTCACAGCAGACGTGCCTTTGGTACTCGCTGACAGAGATGAACACATTTCACTGTCTCTTTCAAAGACAGGAATACACTCTAAGATCGATGACAATACTGAAGAAAATTAGATAATGGACTGAAGCTGTGAAATTGAAAAAAAAAAAAAAGAATTCAATTCTATAGGGGAAAAAGGCTTCTTGATGGATTACTCAGGATTTTTTTTTAAAATTGGTGACCATTTTGGAGAAGTTGAGATCAGCTAACCAATGGTTTTCTCTCTAATCAGTAGATATCTAAATGTACAAGTTCATAAAGTTAGTTATGAATTACACGGATTCAGAATGTGTCAATGAGGTGGAAGAATACACATTTTATGTACACCTTTTTCCTGTGTTATAAAAATAGTTCTATAAAAATAGCTTCCAGTTGAAAGTTTGCTTTTATTTTCATGCAAACAACATATTCTAAAATATTTCTTCCTACAAACTACTGTGTGTAGTTTTTGCATTTATGCATTTCTATACAGTCTGTATAGAAAATCTCATGAAAATGAAAATTCACTTCATTTTTTCATGAGAAACATGAACATAAGGTGACGTTATTTTGCATTTATGGAAAATTTATAGTTCATGTTTTAAAATAGTCCACATACATTTACAATTGTGTTTCTTGATTAATGTTGTTTATGCTGATTTATGGGATCAAAATTGAAGAGCTACTCGTCTTTCCACAAAACCCTCTCCTTCCTGACCACTGCTTGATAACTTTTGTGTAATTCCCTTCCTGAAATAAATGTTTACAATAGACATTTATCACATCAAGCTGTTTCTAAATTCAGGGAAGAAATCCCAAGTATGCTTCATTTAATCCCCCATTCTTCATTGTGTTCTTCATTTTATCTCTTTTCCACCCTGGGATCCTGCCAGGAGTTTCTTCCTCAATGAGGGAGTTTTTCCCGTCAATGTCTCTGATGCTCTGGAGGGTTCAGTTGGGTTTTTCTGTCTGTTAAAGCACTTTGAAATGTCTGTTGCCATGATTAAGCACTATATAAATAAAACTTGATTGATTGATTGATTGATTGATTGATTGATTGATTGATTGATTGATTGATTGATTGATTGATTGATTGATGTGTGGCCCTGGGATGTGCTGGCAACGCGTCCAGGGTGTACCCTAGGTTTTGTGGGGGTAAACTCAATGACGTGACACAGGATAATGTCAGTTACAGTGCAATATCTGCCATATAAATATTCTGAATCAAGAAATGCTGAAATTTAAAAAAAAAAAACAAGTTAAAAACTCTTGCTTGAAATATTTTCCAAGCTTCATTAATGGTCTATTTTTTCGTCCCTGTCAGCCCTCCTCGTCTCATGGCGGTAAGAAGCCCCTTCATCGTCACCTTCAGCTGCCTTTGACAGTCGTGTATGAATTAGTAAAGTGAACGTGTGGTCAGGCCAGTATTCTGACCTGACCACCTCACAATGACAGCTTACTCAGGAAGAAGCTCCTTATTCTGTATTAGAGTGTCATTTCTGGAGGCAATCATCCATCCATCCATCCATCACAAGAATTTTGGAGATTTTTTTCTCCTTTGGCGTCTTCAGCAAGTCTCAGTTCTCGATCCGCTCTGAGAGGAAGTGACCAAAGAGGTTGGAAATTATGAAGAAAGTGTTAAATAGCTGTGTTTTTCAGGGATGACTGGTGTGTCAGACAAAGCCCCGTGTCACACACAACCATGTTGCCTTCCTGACATTTCTGACCTTCCCTTTTTCCTGTCTTATGTGACGGCTGAGTTTTAACATGTGGTAAGTGTAAAGGCATGCGTACTGTCAACCTAAGAAAAAACATGTAAAGGACAAAAAGAGAAAAATCCAAATGTCAAGCTGATGGGTCATAACAGAATACTGTGTCTCTAGGCCAGGGGGGCGCTGGCGGTTTGATTTTAATGAATGGGTTCTTCAAGTCAGCAGAAATATTCATTCTCAGACAAGATGACATTTTATCTCTCTCTCGTTTGCCATAACACAGTGACATTTGATAAAATTGCCATTCTATTTAAACGGTTTGATTTCAGATGTCCTGGGCTAAATGACTGACCTGAATACGTTCATCAGGAGTTACACCTTCCTCAGCCTGATGAGAGAATCGCTCTGCATTTATAAACTCAGCCTCTAAATATGACCCATGGCAGATCCTGGAGACGATACACACCCGACACCTCCAGCAACACGTTCAGTTTGGTGCACCAGGGTTTTAGTAATGAGTTGATCAATACATTTTGAACGTTTCTTTTAATGACACAAGTGAATTAAGTTTGCCTCTCTTCCTAAAACAGAAATAACTGATATCAGTCATCAACTTGATCCTGAAGATGATGATTTTAAAACAGATTTTGCAAAGTTTCACTGCAAAGAAACTGCATTTTACTATTTAAATAGACTGCATTGTTCACAATAAGTGTTACAAAAGGGTGCACAACATGGTTTGAAAAGGAGTAGCTGAAAATGTTTGGTGCTCAAGTTTAGCACTGCATGAGGCACGGAGCTGACAACTTGGAACGCACCCCGGTGTAAACGTTAGTAGACCCAGGCCCACTTCGCCAAACCACAAAGCACACTTATGGATGAATTGATGGCAGTGCGCTTTGGCAAAATCATGAACTCCAAATAGCTTCCAATGGTTGTCTGTGTGTGACTGTTTGTGTTACTGCTTGTAATAAAATACCAGGCGGTGCTCTCCATGTAGTCTCTCTCACAGAGGCGTTTCTCTGAGACCTTCAATGAATTCCAATGCAGTAGAACACGTTCATCTTAAAGATGACTTTATTCAGAATTAACTACTTAACTACAGAATTAACTACATTCCTGTGGTGTCAAAGCATTTCCCCATAGAAGTAACCTACCACCGGATGCCATCAGCCAATAGAATGCGCGTATGGTATCACGTGACTACCTACTAAAAATCTACAATGAGGTGAAGTCGCGATTAGTGTATTTTGTAATTTGGCTTTTATGAATAAAGGTGATTTTAAAAATCAAAAATCAATCTCTCACTTTTCTGTGTGTGTGGGTTTTTTTTTTTCAAAATAAATGACCATCATCTTTGGCTCCTGGAGAATACTGTAATCCTAATTTGTTATAAAACTCCACAAATGTGTAATGGACCAAGACGCTTTACCTCATTTATGTTTTCCTGGATGGTGAGGTCCATGTGCATTTGGTTAAATAGCGTTTTATTTTCCATTCCTGTTCGTTTTAATTCAGTTAAAGACTAACTTTCTGAGTGGCAGTCATCACGAATAAACAGAAGTCATTTGAAGTCATAAAGTACGTCTTTGTCAGGGGCAAAATGTTTCAGTGGTGACTTAAGAGCTCATTTCAGCAACCTGTTCCCCTCCTTAGCCCAGTTTCATTGTTTGTCCTCCATATCACATTTGACAGGTTTGTTCCACCCCCCACCCCCATTAATAACAATATGACTTATATCCATGGTGCAGCAGGTGCCATTCAGGATGGCGGTCCACTGTTATTTCCTGAGCAGCGAGCAGGACTGATAAACAGCAGCGTCTCGCTGAGCGTTTGACAGTTTGCTTATTTCCTTTTGCTCAGAGGGACCCTCATCAGTTAATTTCAACACTGCAGCCTCAGAAGAAAAAGTCTTTGGGGAAATGTCATTTTTAATTAAATCCCAGGTCCTTTAAGATAAGCAATTAGGCGTTAATTTCACCTAGGGTGTGAGGTTGTCAAGAGCCCAGGAGCATGACGTATGTCTGTCAAGATTAATAATTATGCTGAAACTGCCCCTGTTTGTTTTTTGTAAAAAAAATGTCCAGCCTTTGCAGTGGGAGTCCTCAAGTATGTGTTTTAACATCATCGAAATGGACCAAATGAACCGTCCCTGGATGTGATTGTGCATGACTCCCTTGATATCCAGGTGTAAACGTCTAACAGACATCTTATTACTTGTGTCTTGATGGTTTGGGCTAAACATTTATCCTAATGTCAATCAGAAATTCTAAGGCTTCACTAATCAATATTTTTCTAGTTAAACCACTGATTGAACAATATTTAATGGAAAATAGATTTCTTTGGAGAAATTAAATTCTAAATAAATGTCAAACATTGTGTTCAGGACTTAATTGTCATTGGATCATGGTTTTCTAAGAGGTAAATGTTGAATGGTAAGATCATTTGTTTTTGTTTTGCCTGGTCGTAAAGACCCCCAAATATACATTAATAGTACAGTATGTCTAACAGATTGTATTTGTTTGATGTAACTAATTAATAAACACTAAAATAAATTCAACCTATTTATATGTTACAGGCTCTTTAAGCAGCAAATACCATCAGAGAAGAAAAAAATCCACTTGTTGCTAATTCACAGCTATTTACAATTTTTTTTTTAAATAATGATTGAAATAGTTTTGTGCCCAACCTTACATGTAAAACTGAAATGGGAACAAGAACTAGGTGACAAAACTTCTGGGGATGAGTGGTTGTATATCTGGCGGTCACAGAAAACTACATCATCACATGTTTGGAGGATATACTGCTGGAAAAACTTAATATGATTCTTTATGACACCCAAAATTAAGAGCAAATATTCTTCAGCGTTCCAATCATGATGGAGGAAAAGTGGGGCGATAAATGCAGATCATTCCCATGTTCTTTGGTTTTACCCGAAATTGTAAAGTTCTGGTATGATGTTCACCTTGTTATTGTTGAAATTCTGGGTTATAATTTACCTAAAATATTTATAATACTGTATTTTGCCAATATAAAGGAAAACATAGAGTAGAGTATAACTTTATTGATCCACAAGGACACAAAACACAGAAAAAGCACACAGAAAGCACCAGCACATAGAAAATAGTACAACACCTAATAGAAAGAGTAATAAATAACCCATCAAGAATATATAAATAGAAAATCATAAATAGGCATAGAAATAAAAAACAGACCTGGTTAAGTATGGGTATAGTGAATGTCTATAGTATTGTTATGTTTTTGCTGTATTACAGGATGTGTCTCATCCCTCAGCTCTTGTGTGGACTCTCTTCTTCTTCATCCCCCCCAGAGAGGAGTTGAGCAGTTTAATGGCTCAGGGAATGAAGGAGTTCTTCAGTCTGTTGTCCTTCATGTTGGGGGGGTTCAGCCTCTGGCTGGTCAGGCCCCTCAGGCTCCTCTGGTTGTTGCTAACGGTGTGCAGAGGGTGGCTGACATTGTCCATGATGTCCAGCAGTTTGTCCAAGATTCTCTTCTCTGCCACCGTTGCCAGAGGGTCCAGCTTCATCCCGACCACTGAGCTGGTCCTCCTGATCAGCTTCTCCATCCTGGAGAGATCCGCCGTGGTCACGCTCCCTCCCCAACACACCACAGCGAACGACAGACTGATAGAACATCCACAGGAGCTTCCTGCAGACGTTGAATGCCCTCAGCCTCCTCAAAAAGTACATCCTGCTCTGTTCTTTCTGGTACAGCTGCCTCGTGTTGCTGGTCCAGTCCAGCTTGTTGTCCAGCCACAGCCCAAGATATTTACAGGTCTGCACAACCTCCACCTCCTCCGTTCCGATCAGAACTGGTCTAGGTTGGGGTCTGTCCCACCTGAAGTCAATGACCAGCTCTTTAGTTTTGGAGGTGTTGAGCTGCATACTGTTGCTGTGACACCGGTCAACAAAGTCCTTCACCAGGCATCTATAGTCCTCCTCCTCATTGTCCCTGATACATCCCACGATAGCTGTGTCATCTGCGTACTTCTGGATGTGACACAGTTCTGAGTTGTAGCAGAAGTCCGCCGTGTACAGGGAGAAGAGGACTGGGGACAAGACAGTCCCCTGTGGAGCACCGATGCAGCTGACCACAGTATCAGATGTGGTCCTTTAGCCTGACGAACTGTTTATGTTTACATTATGCTGAAAGATATTTATTTAATATTATTACATCTCACTTCAAAACAGTGATGTATTGTAATTGTCAGTGTTTGTGTGTTCGTTTGTTAGTCCACCAAATATCTTCACAATCGTTGCAGATAGAAAGATGAAACAAAAAGCACATGACTCAGGCAGCAAAGGGGATGAGAATGAGATGATGACCTTGACCTTGAGAAAACTAGGTCAAGGTCAAATTTTAACTTTTGTACACTCAGGAACCGGATAAGATAGAAAGATGAGGGAGAAGGCCAGTGTGAGTAAGACCATAGACCAAAGCTAGTGCTTTGATCAATGACAGTAGGTCAGAGCACTAGCTTTGATCTTTGAGTTATGCAAGTAGGTCAAGGTAAAATTTTGAATTCAGGGGTGTTGCGGGATTTGCAGTCTGTGACTGCCTTGGTTGACACATGAGATTAAAGTTTCCGAAAGGGGAGACAAACACAAGAAGAACTAGAACCAACGCAGTCACAGACTGCAACATCCCGCAGCACCCCTGAATTCAAAATTTTACCCTGACCTACTTGCATAGGTCAGAGATCAAAGCTAGTGCTCTGACCTACTGTCATTGATCAAAGCACTAGCTTTGATCTATGGTCTTACTCACACTGGCCTTCTCCCTCGTCTTCCTATCTTATCCAGTTCCCGAGTGCACAAAAATTGAAATTTGACCTTGACCTAGTTTTCTGAAGGTCAAGGTCATCATCTCATTCTCATCCCCTTTGCTGCCTGAGTAATGTGCTTTTTGTTTCATCTTCCTTTCTGCTACGGTTGTGGAGATGTTTGGTGGACAAACGAACAATGAACAAACGGACAAACACTGACAATTACAACACATCACCTCTTTGAAGTGGACTGTAACAAAATAATCCATCTCACAAGAAAAAAACTGGTTAAGTGGATTATCATTACATCACAGACCACCATACTGTTAATACAGATTGAAGAAACATGACAGTTTAACTTTTTTTGCTTTGTTTTTATGTATTTTTTTCTCTCTTTGTTGGAGGTTGTGTTTGTCTCCCCTCCCGGAAGTTTCATTATTTTGTTATATGTTACTGTTGTTGTTTTGTTCTGTCACTACTTCAAAACCACAATGAAAAGAAAGTTTCAAAAGTGAAATCAAATATTTTTGTCCCTGTCAAAGTAAACGGAAAATGTAAAATAGTGTTCGTCCGTTTCTTTCTTTGTGAATCCTAACGTTTATATGTTCATGTCGTGATTCGTTCATTCATTCGCCCCTAAACATCCGGCTCACACGTAGCAACAGTTGCCACGGGTGACGAACTTCGGTCGCCATCGCTGAGGCGCGCGCTCGACCGTTTCGACAATGTTCGGCCATTTCCGCCACTGGATCGTCTTTTTGACGTCACACGCCTCCATTTTGCTCCCGTGCGCGTGAGAACACACCGTTAATGTTAGCTGGAGACACCAGAGGCGCGATAGCGGAGGCAGAGACGTTGCTACAACAATGGACGGGTAATTCTGCTCCACCAGCGCTGCTCGTTACTCGTTACTGGCTTCACACGGCTCTGGATGTGTTCATGCGTAGTTTCCCGTTTTAAGCTGAGGAGGGGCCGTCTCCGTGCGGTAACGGGTTTCCATAGCCACGCGCTCTCCATTCAGGAAGTACCGTGTGCTAGCGTGTTAGCATAACTTGGCTAACTCGTACTTTTTACAAAATAAATTGTCTGTTTGGTTAATTGTGACTGATGCTAATGAAGTGTCTCTGTGTGGTGAGGTCCGAGCGGACATGCGTGGATGCTGTTCTTTATTTCATTTCTCCGTAATAGTTGTGCGACCGGATGCTAACTCCGTTAGCAGCGTGAGCTAACCTTTTTGCTAATTAATGTTTGGTTTGCTGAAGCTTTCATCCCTTTTGTTGTGTCGAACGTAAATTGGCTGAATTTGCCGCTCCGAGCAGTCGATTAAATCCATTCTATTTTTTTTTGTGTGTAAAATTAATGTAATAACCTCAGTAAATAGAGCCAAGCTGGAGCGCTGTCATTGGTGATGAATGGTGACTAGCATCCAGTTGTTTTCTTCCTGTGAGCTTTAGCTGGTTTACATGAAGGCACCGGTTTGCTCCATCTCAGCCCAGTTCATTTAAACTTCTGCTGGTTGTCCTTGTATTGAACGAGGAATCATTTCACCTTACTGGAAGATGTGATGAATTATAAATGAGCCCGTTGGGAAGATGTTGCCATAACAACACATGCATATCAGGCCAACAATAGGACGTCACTGATGAGCACACAGGTTTCTGTAGTGGACATAAAAAGACATGCACTTTCCCTTTATTTAAATCAAATGAACCATTTGAATTTAAGTTTCTCTTTCACTGAACTAATACACAAATACATTTTGATTTCTTAATGCACATGTGTCAAACTCAAGGCCCGGGGGCCAAATGTGTCTCAAAACAAATTGGTCAAACGTGTGCTTTGACCAAAAACTACATTTCCCACAATTCAGTAGTTCAGCCCATTTTAACTGACAGAAACGTTGCGAACAAAGTTAATGTCCTAACTTGTGTTTGATGTTATTTTTCCTTATTCATTGATAGTTTGATTCTCGATTGATTGAGATCTGTGGGTTTAATAAACTGACAAATTAAAAGGATTTATGTTAAAACAGAAATAAGTCAACATATTTTTTCTGTGCAACTGTAATGTTTGTAACTTGAATAAATAATAAATTCAGTTGATTAACATTAAGGAGTAGTTTATTTTACATTACACTGAGTTACATGGAGTTACATTTATTAGTTACATCTGGCCTTTTGAGGACAGCCATGATGTTGATGTGGCTGATGTTTCTCAATGTTAATAGAAAATGCAATCTGGGACATTTGTTCCCAGTGTTCAGGAAAGATAGTAATTATTGAGGGCTTTAACAGATCCAGTGTACCTACCTCTTGATTGGCTTACAGATCCATGAAATACATCCCAGTAAATAATCAGATATGATTGATTTTTGTTGATAACGGTACATCGACTTTTTCTAGTCTCTCAGTAGGCAGTGGGAATGAAACCTCTGTCACTAACTTTGTGAAACAGCCGATAGTCCTGAAAGCAATTGTAAACAATGTAGGCCTTGAGCCCCATGTTGGCTATCATGTGACTTTTGATGAAAAAATACTGATATGTTCTGTGGGGCGGCAGTGGCTCAGTGGTGGAGGGGGGGTCCTATGTCAGCTCACCTCCTGGTTACTGCTGAGGTGCCCTTGGGCAAGGCGCCGTCCCCCCTACAAGCTGCTCAGTTGGGCACACCACAAAGTCTCTGCCCGTCACTCTGCCTCCCCCTATACTAATTGCATACCTCTTGTGTGTAAAATGCAATCCAAGCCTAAAAACCCTGTCTGGCAGTTCTCTACCATGACCTGGATGACTGAAAATTCCTACAGACATTTGTCTGGTATTGTTATATAAGAACTCACCAAGAACAAAAGAAATTCACTGAAAATCAAAGCAACAATGAACTGATCACGTTTGATTCTTGTGAAGTATGTACAAGTATAGTGTGCTGTGGGTAATATTTGAAATACTGTATTCTAAATATCTTCTTTTGACCATCTGAAACTTTATCTTTCAGCATCAGTGATGTTGCAGTTGGAGTGAAGGTGAGTTTTTGGCCTTTCTTGATGATTAGTGCTTATTAAATCCATGTTCTTGACTTGAACGGTGTAAGTGTGCATTTTGTTTTGTTCTGTTTAACAAAGCAAAAAACTGGGTACAGAGTAGACGGTTCAATTACCGCAATCCATAAATACCTGACATCTTTTGGGTGTACAGTACTTTGATATGTACTCCTCAGGTTTCACTTAACCAATTAACGTATTCAATTTCATATATTAAGTTGTTTAACACGAACATCATGGATTGTTGGTGTTAAAGCCAAACACAGGGCATTTTGCATTTCTGCAAACAATAAAACCCCAAACGTGACAGAGCCCTTTGCTGAATTTGCAGTTAAAGGTACCTGTCGAAATGCCACAAATGTAAGCGTTAAATTATGTTAAATGAACATAAATGGATTAAAATTAACACAAGTTAATCTATGGAACTTTGTCCGATGGCCCTGAGGTTATTAATTATTACTGAAGCTTTCAATTCCAAATATAAATGTGGCTGTGCCAATAACTGATATTTGTTATATATTTTATGAGGTGTATTATTAATGTGATCAGACTTACTGTATGTTTGTGGTATAAAATGAACAGAAAGCAAATAATAATTTATTCCATAGATGTTTCTATGACAATTAATCCAGTTGTAAATTTTCAGCTTCATGCCAGCCCTAATCGTAACCTTTTTATATTTCATATCCCCCCATGTTTCAGCTGATTGTTGCAGCTCTACCAGGCTTTAGAGGTGCCTGTTAAAGTCCCTCATCTGTCTTAGCTTTTTTGGCACCTCTACATGGATCTTTTATGGCTGGCATCCCGCTTGTGGTGTCTCAGCTGCTACTGGGATTTAAGTATTTCTGTTCTGCGTTTGAATAACTTCTGTCACACATGGCATAAATTAAAATTCTTCATGTCGAGATTCGTTGTCAAGACAATGTTTCCGTTACAGAGAAAAATGCCATTCTGCTATGAAAGTCGAGCCAAGCACTGTTTTATTACTGTGAAGACTGCTAATAAAAGCTCTTTTTATTCTTAAATCAATATATGATTTTTCATAGAAACATTGGGGGTACAGTTGAAGACAAATGCCAAAATGCATCACTGCTCTCATTTGCATCAGTATGCAATTAATATTTATTAAATCATTATTTGATGTACAGCTATATAAAATATTTGTAACATCTTTCATAAAACGACTAGAGTTTGTATCCCATCACACCAAACAAACCTCTTTCCAAGTAAACACATTGTTGTCCAGCCTTCTCAATCTGATTTGTTGAGTTCCGGCTGTATTTCTGTCTGCACAAAACAAAGTTAATGTCCTCTCTGGAAGGGAAACAGAACAGTCATAAAATACAGATTCCTATTATTATATCATGGTTTTAGTGTCGTTGAATGGATGTGGTTGCCAGCTGTTGTGAGCAGTTGTTTCTTGAATGTAGTCTCATGCACTTTTGTGCTCGCATTTTGAGCAAAGTCAGACGACTGTATTATCAATTTATTATGTCGTGTCACTGGAGCAGGGCCTGTGACATCCACTTTATCTTTAACCATAAAAAATGTCAGTGACCAAAGAACGATTGGCTCAAATTCAATGAGACACTCAAGAAGGGTTGTGTGAAGCAATTATAAAGTTGTGTGGGTAATGGGTCCCTAGCCAGGTTCCTCTCCATCCCATCAGTCAGACGCTAAAGCACGGAGCACCCTTCAGCCCTCTGGGACCAAGTGTAGCCCAGAATGAAATCACACATCTTGACAACATAAATTCAGCAATATTAAACCTCCACCGGAAAAGAAAGAGCCATAATACTATTCTCAGTTCTTCTACCCTCCTACCATTGCGTTAAAACATCTTCAGGGACCTTTGTTTTACTGTCGTCTCTGAGGGCCCGTATGGGGAATGAAAATTGTATTTTCCCTATTTCTTCCACATCTTTGCCTGACTGTCTTCTGTGTTTCCCCCCACAGAGAGGATCCGATGAGCTGAGTATGTACAACAGTCCCAACTCTGGCATGAGCAGTATCAGTGGTGAGTGGTTCTGACCACCCCTGAGTATGGAGACGCTTGATAGAATTTGCATGAAGCCACTATGGATATCAGCAGATGCTGTTAAACATCAAAACTAGAGTGCAGGTGTTCGATTAGTGGATCAAATCTGCATGAGTTGCACCGTCTCACAGGAACTAGACAGTGTCTGAGGAGCATCAGTAGGTGATCCAGTAGAACAGAGATGGTGGATACCACTGCTGTATTACTGATAATATCAGAATTATATCCAAAATAACTACAAAGTCTGAATGAGCTGTGATATTAAACGTTCCGCCAACAGATAAGAGCACTGTGAAAGTGGTACACGAAGGTTTGGTGAGATCTTTAAATCAAACCACTATGTTCAAGTTGGAACTAGTGCCCCTTAATTCCACCAAGCCCTTCTGTAGAAAGACAGGTCAGTGTTCTTCTGCCTCCTGACAGCAGAGGAGGCAACAAATACAAATCAGAAAGACAGGATGTAGATGGAAAGTTTAACCTGACATATTGCGTAGGCGGCCCACAATCGGAGGATTGTAAACGAACTAGTAGCATTTAACTAAAAGAAAATCTCTTCAAAGTAAGAGGACAGCCTGGGTTTGAAGAGCTGTATACCTGAGTAGAGAACAACGTTACCACAACAAAACAGGAAAGTTTCTTTCTTGACATGTTGATTTATTGTTCAGAAAGCGCTGCTTGACACATGTCAGGCATGACTCCGCAGAAAAAGATGTTTTTGGCTTGCTTCGTTTTGTGTCACAGTGGGGAGTTGTCGTACATTGTCAGCCTTCATGCGAGGCATCTTTGTACTACTGTTGGCGATCTTGATTATTTTGTAAACGTAGATGTGGGATATGTCTGCTGTCCGCCCTTCTGTGTGAGTCAGTGACTCGTTGTGGAGTATCTCCATTTTTTTAAATTAGAAAACTAATAATAAAGGTGATCATGATCCGTTAAACATCTAATTTTATACTGTAGTATTCTGCAAAAAGCACTGAAATCCTAATTAGTAGTAGGAGTGGCAAAATCTGCAACATGTATTGTCAACACCCTGAATCCTACAGTATTATTAATTAATAGTGTTTTTCCTTTCAAGAAACCAACTCAGATGAAAAAAATTGATGTTTAGAAAACAAAACTAACAATTTTATCTACCGGTATACACAGGCTGAAACGATTCCTCGTATTATTTAAAATATCTTGATTACACAAATCTTATTTAAATTCATACACACAACACTCCGTGTTTCACGTGGATGGTTATTCTTGTGGACAATGCCATAGCTCCCTCTTTCTGTGACCTCATGAATGCAAGACACTGACTACTAAGTACCGTAAGTCATGAAGGAAGAGAAGCAAAAAAATTGAACCCTGCAGAGGAAAGGGTGGAAAGTTCCAAAGTGTGAAATCTAAGCATTATAAAGAAAGAAAAACACTGTAGTTTCAGTTGTCAAGCAGAATGGCTACCTGGTGTTAAGTTTTTGAAATGGAAAAAAACTTATTTTCTTTAAAGTCTAGTTTACTGTAAATTACAATTGTACTAAATATGTTTTGATTTTACAGGTAAAATGTTGTTCATTGAAAAGACGTCCTATTTTCTGTTTTGTCCATTATTATTGCAGAACATGCAATAACTATTTAATTACTAGATCAAACGTCAGAATAGTCAGTATAATTATCAATTACCAAAATAATCCATTACTGCAGACCTAATGTAATTTTGTTTGGATGTGAAAGGGAAATACAGGTAGTCCTCAACCTATGAACACAATGGCTTCCAAGAGGTTGTGTCGTTATTTATTAAATTTCAATCTATAATCACCATTAGAGGTCATTAAAATGTCATTACTACTCTAAATACTAAAGCACTTTTCCCTAATACTGACTGGAAACAATTACAGGACATGAAAACAACACATGATGAAATAAAGTAACACCCTCATGTAACTTTTACATCTCTATTTCTGCTGAATTCATCTGCTGATGCGCTTCTTGGTTCAAAAGTCCGACACACCACTTTACGTTTGGTTACTCCATTTTTATCAAGTTTTTCGGTTAACTCGACAATTAGTGAACGTCAAATAGCAAAACATTCAGCGTTCAAAAAACTATTACAGTAATCCTTCCTGGTTGAAACCGAACCGAGCCAACATTGGTTCCTACCTAAATCTGAGCACCAATTATCACCAGGAGACCCAACAACACATCATTTGTCTCCTACAGGAGGATGATCATATCAATAATTGATAAAATATGAACTAACATCTTTCTGACAGGTAGTCTATTGTCTGCTTTGCTGGTCTAACTTTCAACCTGACTGAATTGTCTTCAGTCTCAGGCCATGTCAACACGTAACCGGGTATTTCCAAAAGCAAGAATTGTTCTACGGTTAGGCCTGTCGTCCACATGACAACTTCACAAAAATGATGGTTTTTGAAAGCTGACCAAAGTGAAGGTCTTTGGACACTTTGGTTACGTGTCCGCGTGCTGACGGCTATATCTGGAGTTTTACGTTTTGATTCGTCTTGCCTGTGAAGAAAACTGCTGTGACTGCTGAGGGATTTTGACATCACGTGAAATCAGAATCTCTGGGGTGTTCATGGTACGCTGCTCGGCGGGGGTTGTGGTAGAAAAGGGAACTACATGGCGGCGCTCAGTTGTTGGTGTCTACGAATAAGTCAAATGTTGGAGGACTACCTGTATTCCCATACCTTTCTGTAATCTATCAGTCATAGTATAGAGCAGCACTGTTGAACACAGAGAATGATCACTCCTGATGCTCAGTTCAACTTTTTCCAAACTCTTAACAGGAGCCCCATGCTGGTACTGCTTGTCCGTGTTGCAATTAAAATAGGAAAACCAGAAACAAATTCTACGTTTCTTCATCTCCTGGACAGAACATAACAAACATTTACCTTTCTCTTTTTATCTTACGCCAGACAGATTTCTTGAACTGACGGCTTTATTGGTCAATTTTCTTGACATTAACAAGAATACAGGATATGATTAGCCATTTCCTTCCAATGAATAGAACGATCATTGGGTTGATTAGCACAGTAATGAGTGTTTGTGATAAAATTTTAGATCGAGCTTCAAATGGCAGTGACAGTAAAAAGTTGCGGGTGGAAGAGGCCCCCCCATCTCGTGTGCTCCACATTAGGAAATTGCCCAATGAGGCCTCGGAGACTGAAGTCATTGCCCTCGGCTTACCTTTTGGCAAAGTCACCAATATCCTCACGTTGAAGGGGAAGAATCAGGTGAGTGAAAGAAACGACGGCCTTTTGGAAAGCACCACATATTTTTACCTCGGTTTCACGTGATGGAATAATTGTGTGTGATTTAAGTTCAATGGAAAGATTGAAACAACTTAATGTTTTAAAGAAATGGAGGACACAAATGGGGGGGGGGCTTGTGACCCTGGGGAACATGCTTTTTTTTTTTTTTTTTTTTTTTGCTGTACTAGAATGAAGTGTAATTGCACATCCATTACAGTAGTTAGCAACGGCGCTCTCTTTGTCAGGTGTGCACAGGAAGTTGTACCTCTTTTTTTTTTTTAGGTTAAGTTGTTTTATATATTGTGCTCCTTAGGTAATGTTGCAGAGCTGAATTTGAATTTGTTTATTATTTATTGATTTTATTTAATTTAATTTTTCAGTATTAAATGGTGCAATGAGTTGGTCAAAAACGTTTACAGCTCAAACAAGGATTTTTTTTTTTTATTCAAGGCAAATTGATGCACTTTTCTGTTATAGATTAAAAAATAATGTTAAGATAAGAGATACAATAAGATATACCTTTATTTGTCCCACAGTGAGGACATTTGCGTGACTACGGCAGCAGAGGGGAGGGGGATTTATTCATACATAAAAAAAAGTACATATTAATAAATGTAACATGAAATATACATATTAACATACAGTATAGTGTACATATCAACAATTTACAGCTACAAACTACACTGGTCAGCCGGATCTTGAGTGTTATTTTCTGTGTGTGTTCGACTGGGAAGATTGCGGATTGTAAGAATGATAAAATTATTCTTTGTTATGAGTTGAACTATGTTTCTTTTTTTTTTTATTGTTAATAAGGATGCAAAGTTATGCAGAGGTCGCGGTAGTCGTTGCTAGGGGGGCCGTAACAGAAAATAATTGAGAAGCACTGATCTACGTCAACATTGCAAAATGCTTCCCTCAGAAAACTTGTTTTGAACAACTACAGACACCCACTAAAATGCAAAGTAATGCATCATCTTGAATGGGTGTTTTACACAAATCTGATCTGGTGGTGCTTTCACATCTTCCAGGCGTTCCTGGAGATGGGGACAGAAGAGGCAGCCGTCACTATGGTTAACTACTACACTACTGTTACCCCTCATGTCCGCAACGTCCCCATCTTTATTCAGTATTCCAATCACAAAGAGCTCAAAACTGATTCTGGCAATCAGGTGAGTAGAGAAATTCTTTTTAGCAGCATGTAGGTTTTCAGGTCATTTCATAAATGATTTAAAAGGAATTGATTTCCTCGTGTCCCGCCCGTATTTATTAAGTCAGGTACTTGGACCTGAACCGGTTTAAGGTTTGGAACATGGAAACAATCACGATGTTGAGGACATGTTGCACTAATAAGGGAAAGAGATTATCCTCTTGTTTGTCGAACACCATTGTTGAAACAGTGAATAACAGTCTGTGTTTGGCCATAGAGGACACAAGCGGTGCTCCAGGCGGTGTCGGCGGTCCAGTCTGGGGGGTCACCGAGCTCAGACGTGCAGGAGGCTCTCGCTGCAGCCTCCAGTCCCGTACTGCGGATAATCATCGACAACATGTTCTACCCTGTAACGCTGGATGTACTGCAACAGGCAGGCAACCGTTGTAGTGGCTCCACACAATGCCAGATCCTACATTTGTTATTTGACGATGAAATTCGATGTTCAAATCTTTAAAGTTTGTGTTTTTTTATTTTTCCTGTTTTGCAGATTTTCTCCAAGTTTGGCACAGTCATGAAAATCATCACATTCACCAAGAACAATCAGTTCCAAGCCCTTCTACAGTTCAGTGATCCGGTCAACGCACAGCAGGCCAAACTGGTAGGTTTTGACCAGAGTTCCCACAAGGTATTTTTACTGTATTTTCCGCACTATAAGGTGCACCTAAAAGCTTTTACTTTTCTTAAAAACCGACAGTGCGCCTTATAATCCAGTGCGTTTTCTAATCCAGCGCGCCTTACAAGGCAGAAAATACTGTAATGTCTTTTTGACTCAGCATCTCTTCTACAGTGTTTGCTAGCGCCGGTCCGGTTGTTAGTAATCTGACCTACGAACACTGACTTTGGATTTTTACCTCCTTGCCAGGCTTTGGACGGCCAAAACATCTACAATTCATGTTGCACGCTGCGTATTGATTTCTCTAAGCTCGTCAATCTAAATGTCAAATACAACAATGATAAGAGTCGTGATTACACTCGACCTGAGCTGCCTGCTGGGGATGGTCAGCCCAGCCTCGACTCCACAGTGGCAGCTGCCTTCAGCAAAGACTCTAATTCCCTCCTTGGTAAGATCCCAGGTAGATACCCCTCATTTCTACTTCTCTCTTCTTGTTTGTCTCTGTTGGATTTAAACTTGTGATTGGTTTGTTGAGTTTTACGTCATTGTGATCAAATTTGCTCAGTCCTTAATTAACGAACCAGCTACTTGACTTGTCGTAACGCTGCTGTCTGCTGTAAGTGCTGCTCTCCATTCCGTGATTTTCTTGTCTGCGTCCTGCCAGGAGCCCTCAACCCTCTGAGCGCGGCGGCTGCGGCCGCTGCTGCTGCTGGGAGGGTGGCCTTAGCTGGACAGGCGGGGTCTAGTGGGGTCCTGCTGGTCAGCAATCTCAATGAGGAGGTCAGTAACACGTCAACACACCACCAGTCAGACGGACCCTCTGAGGCTTAACGTCAGCCATCCTGCCCACCACCTCCATCCCTCTGCTCCTTTTTATTTGCTGGTTAATGCCAGTTGTCCTGCTTATGCTGCCATTTTCATTGTCTTCTGTCTGTCGTAGGGGATGCTTCAAGAATATCCATTGTAGGTTTTTTCAGTTTGACCTGAGAACTAAACGTAAATAATTCCATCAAAACCACCTGGATTATTATTTATTCTTATTAAATTTGATTTTTCAGTGAAACTTTTTAAAAAGTCTCTCTGTGGCCAAGTAGAAGCATCTTAGCCAGGACGTTTGTCCAGACACACTGATAAATCTGTCGTATTGTTAAGAAATGATGTGATGGAGGATATTTCCAGTTTCATTTATGGTGTCACTCATCACTGAACTGTCCCAGTGCATAACTGACATCACAGCTTGGGAAGCCAAATCTCTTTAGGAAGATGAACTGGAGCTATTGTTAATTGAGTTTAGATATGAAGCAAAAATATTGTCTAACCTTTTTCTTTGCTGTATTTTCTAGTGTCCTATACATGGCCAGGCCATTGCTGTTTTTAATTGTCCCCTTTTGGTCAAGACTCATTAAGCCCTGGTAGAAAGAGGGGGTTTGCCGTTTCTATTGTAGCGCCAAAATGTGTACCGTCTCTGCTCCTCTGATGCTGGGCTCTTAGCCCTCATCAATACTGTACCTAACTCTACTAACTGTCTCTCTTCTGTTTTTCTCTAAGCTCTGCTCACCACCCCTCAGCTCATATGAACGCTCATATGACATCATTCTGTGGTCTCCTAATCTGTGTCTCAGCTCTGGGAACAAATACCTGTCACTGCTTTCTATCCTGCCTCGCTATCTATTAGTTATTTACGTACAGTACTTGGTTTCACCGATACAAAAGTTAAATATATGACTTTCACTATTTCTAGATGTCTCACAAGGGGGTCAGGTCAGACCAAAACTACAAATTGGGAAGCTTAGATTTCAACACACAGCGCAGCAAATTGTTTTCTGATTACTGTAATTGTTTAGAATATCATATATTTAACCTTTGAAATAGAATCTGATTTGTCTTTCCTGATGTGTCTCCCTCTTTTCCCATCAGTCGCTTGTCTCTGGCTGGGACTCAATCTGGAGCCTCTGGCTCACACGTTAATGTCATTAATGTGCTTCAGCTACCTCGTAGGCTGGTGGACTTGTGTGAACACCACAGTTTACTCCAGTGGCCTTCACATCAACTCTCGCACGCCAACTTGTTTCACTAATCAAACATTTTCCTGCATGCTGTCTTAACAATTTTTTCCTCTGCAGCTTTTTTACACTCCTACCTGTTCATTGCTGAAAAATGGTAGATTTTTAGATTGTCAACCAGCTGCATGTTGTTTTAGCCCATCCTTATGCTCTTATATTGCTGATTTATTATGATTTTGACTGTATGTATCTATACACCATGCTTGTCCAGGGTAAAGACAGTTATCTGCTGTATTGACTAAAGAAAACATTGATCCAAGCCATTATCTCTGACCAAACTACCTGCATTATTCCAGTGTACTGACCTATATTTTATTTTTGTCCCTCCCCCTCCTTACTTTTTATTTTTACCCCCCACCCCCCACCCCCAATTTGCATTTGCCTCCCTGTTCATCTCCTCCTCTCATTTCTTTCTTTCTCTCTCCCCACCATTTCACGTGATGATGGGACGTTCAACCCATCCAATCACATCTTCTTTCTTCACCTCCTCCTCCTGCTACTTTACCCCCAACAAAACAACCCAAAACAAACCAAAAACCCCAAACGAACAAACGTTCTCGACTCCCCGTCCACCACCTGTACCCCTCCATGATCTACCTGCGTCATTCTTCGTTGGGAAAATAAAAACCACCATTCCTCCTACCTACCTCCGCTCTGGATCGATCTGTCCATCTCTACCTCCGCTCCGCTCCGACTCTTCTACCTCTCTACCTGTCTCACGCTGCTTGTTGCTCTTCTCTCCCTCTAAAGATGGTTACGCCCCAAAGTCTGTTTACCCTCTTCGGTATGTTATCGTTAGCTCTCTCTCTCTGTGGCTCTGTCTCTCTCTCTCTGTCTCTCTCTGCCTGTCTCTCTCTCCGTCTCTCTCTCTGTCTTTTTCTTTCTGTCTTTCCTCTATTTCCTCTACTTCTATTGTCTTTGATACATTTGTCATTATTACTATTATGATCATCAGGATCTTCTCTCTGTAGCTTTTTTAATGTAATTTGTTAAACATTTTGGCCTCCTGTGAATTGGTTTGGGTTAAAGTTCTTTATTTTGCTCTAAATTTATCACATAAATGCTGCTAATGCACAGTTTAGGAGTTATTTTTGCATGCTTTTTGATATCAGACACATCTTGATAACTTATCTGTTTAGAGGGTGTCTCCTCTCTTTACCTGTATCTTTTACACACCTCTCACTCTAGACTCTACTGCTGTAATTTTCTTGTGTTCTATGCTTTTCTCTTCTTTTTTTTCTTCTTGTCTCTTAAATATTCTTGTCCTCAAAGTGCCACTTGTTGCCTTCCTAACTTTCTGGTTTCTCTCCACCTCACCTTTTCTCCTCCTGCCTGCCTGTGGCTCTAATGCAGGAGTGTATGGTGACGTCCAGAGGGTGAAAATCCTTTACAATAAGAAGGACAGCGCTCTCATTCAGATGTCAGATGCCAATCAAGCCCAGCTAGGTGAGCAGACGCCACAAGCATCCGGTCGTTTTTCATAAGTTGTCTGGGTGGGCGGCCGTAGACAGACCATCTTCTGATTTTAACACTGTACACTTCCTTACTTACTATTGGAGTTATACCGATACAGATCAATACAGCATTATCTAGTGAGAAGGGCACGTCCTTCTGCTTCAAAATGTCTATTGATGTGATTAATCGCTTTATAAAGTAAAGCTGACTGACATCCTGTTATTTTGAAAATAGTCTAAATTTTGCTCTTTTTAGCTCGACTACAAAAGTAGTGGTAATCACGTTATTAGGGGATTAGTGTTAACACTCAACATTGAATAACAAACAATAAAACACAGATTTAATGAAATGAACCAAAATAAATGTACCGTATAATTTACACGGGACAATAAGCTGCTTTTTTTGCAGGGAAATTAATTGTTAACGCAATAACAAACAAACACCCACTAGGAGTGGATTCGTTCAGCTTGAAAAGTTGTTGGGCTGTTGCCCCGTCTTAGTTGAACAAAGACAGTCGATCTTGTGGTCGGTGACCACGTCCATGTGAACCCCAGGTGAGGCTCAGGCTGAAATAGGACAGGTGAGCCACATGGTGTAACGCCGGTAGATCGTTCAAGTATTTCAGTGAGTGAGAGCCAGCAGATCGTAAAAGCCCAAAAGCAATTACAGAGTATGATTAGGTCATAAAACCATAAAATTGTTTAGGACCATAAAATAAAGTGTTGTTTATGGTTCAGAAATATGATATTAAGTATTTTTCAATTTCACTCCAAGAAACAAAAAACCAAAGCAGTACAGTGATCAAAGTATAGCTCAATCAAAGTCAAAGTCAGTTTTATTGTCAAGTGTACCATATATACACGACATACAGCACAGATGAAGTTGCAGTCCTCTCTGACCCACGGTAGACAGGCAGTACGACACAGGCAGTACGACAGGCAGTACAACAGGCAGTACGACAGGCAGTACGACACAGGCAGTACAACAGGCAGTACAACACGGGCAGGACAACACGGGCAGGACAACACGGGCAGGACAACACGGGCAGGACAACACGGGCAGTACAACACAGGCAATACAACACAGGCAGCACAACACGGGCAGGACAACACGGGCAGGACAACAGGCAGTACAACACAGGCAGGACAACACAGGCAGGACAACACGGGCAGGACAACACGGGCAGTACGACAGGCAGTACAACACGGGCAGGACAACACGGGCAGGACAACACGGGCAGTACAACACGGGCAGCACAACACTGGCAGGACAACACGGGCAGTACGACACGGGCAGTACGACACGGGCAGTACGACACGGGCAGGACGACACGGGCAGGACGACACGGGCAGGACGACACGGGCAGTACGACACGGGCAGTACGACACGGGCAGTACGACACGGGCAGTACGACACGGGCAGTACGACACGGGCAGTACGACACGGGCAGGACGACACGGGCAGGACGACACGGGCAGGACGACACGGGCAGGACGACACGGGCAGGACGACACGGGCAGGACGACACGGGCAGTACAACACGGGCAGTACAACACGGGCAGTACAACACGGGCAGTACAACAGGCAGTACAACTGTTCTCCTCAGGCAAACAAGATTCAATCCGATTCAGTTTAACAAACAAGATGTAAAGTTTGTTTGTTTTCATGAAGCTTTGGGTGTGCCGCTCCTCGTGTGGACAGAGTGATAGTGGACGCCTCGGGGGTCGTGTGGACGGAGTGATAGTGGACGCCTCGGGGGTCGTGTGGACGTGATGAAAGCTGGTGTGGAGAATCCAGGTTGTCACAGTTAGAACAGATGCAGCTCCCTCCAGACTTTGTATTGTAACAGTAAATGTTATGTTCAGATAATGGACCCATATGCTGACGACATACAGGAGTGGTCATAAACGTTCTGTGGAGAATGAATCTGCTGGTGTGACGTAGAATCAGGGTCGGTTTTTGTCTATCGTCCCGTTCAGCGATCGTCTGGTTCCACAGCCGACAGCAAGTCGGCCATTTGAATCTTGATTTATTTCAATGCTGACAGAGACTATCATCTTTTTCTACATCATCCAGACGGCACCTCAAGATCCTGAGACAGGAGCGTCTACAACATTAGCAGCTACTCAGCGTGTTAAATGTGACATTAGCTGCTTCCACACTGAGGGAAGACCTGTAGTAAGACCGACCCCCCTTGTTCTCTTTCCCATTTCTAAAGCAATGAGCCACTTGAATGGTCAAAAGATGTATGGGAAGATCATCCGTGTGACGCTGTCCAAGCACCAGACGGTGGCCCTCCCCCGAGACGGGCTGGACGACCAGGGTCTGACCAAGGACTACACCAACTCCCCCCTGCATCGCTTCAAGAAACCCGGCTCCAAGAACTTTCAGAACATCTTCCCTCCTTCTGCCACCCTTCACCTCTCCAACATCCCGTAAGCCATTATTTTCTGTTACGCCCCCCAGCAAGAAGAAAACAATTCATGCCCCCACACTCTCCGCCATGACTATAAATATTACCAATGGTCCATAATATTGTTATAAGTACACCTCTGCATAACATTGTATCCTTATTAACATGAAAGAAAACAAAAGAATATAAAGATAAATCAATTTATAACAAAGAATAATTTTACTAACAATTTTTAGTCTATAACAGAAAAGTTTTAAGTGCATCAATTTGCCTGAAATTAAAAAAAATTGTTTAAACTGTAAAATTTTTGACCAACTTATTGCAAGATTTGATACTGGAAAAATAAAATGAAATAAAATCAATAAATAAAAACAAAATTTAAATTCAGTTCAGCAAATTTTAACTGATGTTAAACACTTTAACCTACAAAACAAAATGAAAACAACAATTTGTGCTGATTTTCTTTCTTTTTTTTTATCAAAATGATAACTGATGTAACTTACCTACTGCTGATCGCTATCACCACTTGAAGTCAATATATGAAACACTGTTCCTCATTTATAATGATCCTCAGGTACCGAAACACATTTATTTGTGTGTCCTAATGAACACACAACCGACTAAAAATATCCTCATCCCTCTGTCGTATTTCCTGCCCCAAGAAATTAGAGGACAATACTCTATAAAATATTGTGCGACATTTCTTTAGTGACAGTGCTGATCCAGCGTCGCCCTTGTTTCAGTGTTTAACATTCAATGAGAAATACGGTGATGGTGTGTATCATGACTAAAACTCCCGACTCTAATCTGCCGTCTTCATGTCGACAGACAAGACGTGACGGAGGACGACCTGCGGCTGCTGTTCTCCAACGCCGGGGGCACCGTGAAAGCCTTCAAGTTTTTCCAGTATGTCCACCACATACATATGAAGAATGCAGTATTTTCCACACAATAAGGCGCCTGAAAGCCTTTCATTTTTTAATCTGTAGTCTGTAGTTAAATGTAAATTGTACTAAGTGTTCCGTATCTTCCAGGGATCGTAAAATGGCTCTGATCCAGATGTCCACCGTGGAGGAGGCCATTCAGGCCCTGATCGACCTTCACAACTACAACATGGGGGGCAACCAGCACCTACGAGTCTCCTTCTCCAAGTCCACCATTTAAGAATGTGACCTACCAGCTCTTGACAGTTCAGGGTCGGCTGTCAGAAACCTTAATGACTGTATTTTGACAGGGGGGTGGGGTGGGTGGGGGGGCACATTGATTGACAATGCTTTGTTTTGGGGATTTTTGTCATTCCTTACGAGACTGAAACCTTTGTTTGCATCCTTTTTGAATAGAACCATTAAGTTTCCAATAAGGGATCCTCACGACTCCTCTTCATCAATAAGACATTGACAGGATTGATTGTCCATCTGTGTGACAGGTTGATGTAGATCAGTGTTCAGTTGATAAGACAACAGTGATGATGTGCCTTACATGACAAGATCAACTGTTTCTGCAGCAGGATGTGTTCATCCGTTCTATGGTGGGGGGGTCGTTGGATATTTGCAGGGGATTAGGAGAGGAAAAGGTTTTGTCATCCTCTAGATATTACAATTTTCGACTCTCCGCCCTTCACCAGAGTTCCAGAGTTTAAGATTCACAACATTTTTAATGAGTTTTAGTTGCAGAAGAGAATAATTCTGTCGCGGTTTGAACTTGAATTCCATTATTCCACAAAGTGTGTAACGATGATATTTTGATTTCAAATGATGTTGAATGGTAATGTGGCTCATAGCTCAGTATTTCTTCATGTTTTCCTGACCTTTCATGCTTTTTTCCTTAGCTGTTAGATGTGATTGTCAGTGGCGGTGCTTTTCTCAGCGTGTGTAGTTGTGCTAGGATCCACCATCAGGATGTGTTTGCATGCTGTGGAGGCAGTCAGAAGAAGAGTCCACTGTGATTTCATTGTCACGTTACAGTTTACTGGAGAGCACTTCTCGGTTGGACCAAAGTTTCTGTGCCTTTAGCGTTTCTTTATTTCATTTAACAGACAAGCGTTTGAAGGACTGATGTTCCCGTCTTTTCTAAAGCCCAACAGAACCTCCTGACCCGAGGCGTTTGCTCACAAATACTAGTTAAGTATATTTTTCTTCCGAGTCTGATTTTTATACTGCTTAAAAATGTAAGGATTTGGTAAAGTTCTGAAGAGGCACAATTAAAGGATGAATAATTTTCTAACCATGGGATTTGTGACTCGGTTTCCTGCTGTTTGAGTTTTTCCCCTCTCATGGTCTCTGGTGTATTCTGCATTACGTCTGTAGCATGCCTAATAAAAGGATTGTGTAGCTCGTATTCTCCACCTCTGTCTTCTCTGCTCTGTTCACTCCTGAAACCGGCTTCAGTCCCAGGGTGGGAAAGAAGCCAGACTCATGTTGGAGCCACTTGAAAAGAAGCTCTACTCATCCCGATGAGGTCCTTGGATAACAGCGAGGTGTTTCCCACCCTGCCCACTGACACCATCTACCCCTCTGACGTCCTGCTCTTCTGTCCTTTGGTCGTGTGTTTTCTAATCCGTCTCAAACGGCCCGTGTTCGAACAGCTGATCTGACCTGTGTGCCTCTTCTCACATCTTTGTCAGTTACAAAAATTGCCATTTTCCCCTGCTTGATGCGTTAATGTTACTGAAGGCTTTGGTACGTATGTGAGTAAAAATACTACCGGCACCAGCCCCCATAGTGGGAACTCCTTAACACCTGACCTCTGGGACAGGCTAATGGGAAATAAGTAGGTAAAGGTACACTTTAGAAACGGTATGCAATTAAAAGTGCTGACGATGAAAAATATATAAATTGTACGGTTGTGTATGTTGGTTGGCAGCAAAAGTTTAAAACCAGCTAAAAAAAGTTTTATGCATTTGCATTTGCATCACTCTCAGCGATTAACCCGTTCCCTGCACACTTTGCATTTGCAGTTTCTATCACTGCATGCAAACAGTTGGTAACGGAGCTGCTAGTTTTTAACAGACTGAAGCCAGCGTGTCTCTAGATCGTCTCCATCCTGTCCTACAAAGTTATGGACAAACTGTCTCAGAGGAACTTGTCTCAGGATTTGATGAATAGTCATAAAAATTCCTGGACCCCTTTTATCCATCTGGGTCATAAACGTTTAAATGACTGTAAATAATATACACTAACCCCTCGTTCCTCATGCGTTCCAGGAACCACACGCAATTGAGGAGTTCCGCGATAGAGGGAGGAACTATCTTATTATTTATGGTAATTTAAACGTTTCTGAACCCTCCCCACACTGATACTAAACCACCTTCTATCTGTATGACTGAGTTGCTCCATGGAGGGAAAATGGCTTCAAGAAGGTCCATCAGCTGGAGATGACGTCTGCCTTTGTGAACGTCCCATGTCATCCATTCCAAAGTGTTTCAGTGGGTTTATGTCAGGACACCCCAGGTAGTCTAAAAGAGCAGTTCTCCATCAGACAGACGTAAAATCCGGTATTACCCAGAAACAACCAGTCATCCAGAGGGCTGCACACGGAAACATCTCAACAGTTTGACACGCATGTTCTACCTGAAGATCCATGGTTCCACTGAAAGTACAAGCACCCCAGATCAGGATGGAGCCCCCATCTGTCCCTCCAGTGAGTTCACATCATCATCAGCAGCAGCAGCAGCAGCAGCAGCAGCAGCACTGGTAGACATCAGGTTCAGTTGTTCATGTCTGAGAATAAAAGTCAGATCACCATATTTGGAGTTCCTTTGTGAAGTGTAAGAGGCCTCTTGGTGGCTGATTGGTGTGATGGATGCTGAGCTGCAGTCAGGGTATTATGGTGGTTTTTATATTACCATCAGAGTGTTGGAACAGTGACCGCCTGAAGAAATGACATGAAGGTCAGCTCTATGGTCCGAAAGTTCTGTCTGGCTGAGGAGCAGCCCGTTTCACAGTGTTCTGTAAGTGTCCTGTCGTCCTCTGGTCAGGCTCTCCTTACAGCCTGGTGACTTACAGCCTGGTGACTTACAGCCTGGTTACTTACAGCCTGTTTACTTACAGCCTGGTGACTTACAGCTTGGTGACTTACAGCCTGGTGACTTACAGCTTGGTGACTTACAGCCTGGTGACTTACAGCCTGGTGACTTACAGCCTGTTTACTTACAGCCTGGTGACTTACAGCCTGGTGACTTACAGCCTGTTTACTTACAGCCTGGTGACTTACAGCCTGGTGACTTACAGCCTGTTTACTTACAGCCTGTTTACTTACAGCCTGGTGACTTACAGCCTGTTTACTTAAAGCCTGGTGACTTACAGCTTGGTGACTTACAGCCTGTTTACTTAAAGCCTGGTGACTTACAGCTTGGTGACTTACAGCCTGGTGACTTACAGCTTGGTGACTTACAGCCTGGTGACTTACAGCCTGGTGACTTACAGCCTGTTTACTTACAGCCTGGTGACTTACAGCCTGGTGACTTACAGCCTGGTGACTTACAGCCTGGTGACTTACAGCCTGGTGACTTACAGCCTGTTTACTTACAGCCTGTTTACTTACAGCCTGTTTACTTACAGCCTGGTGACTTACAGCCTGTTTACTTAAAGCCTGGTGACTTACAGCTTGGTGACTTACAGCCTGTTTACTTAAAGCCTGGTGACTTACAGCTTGGTGACTTACAGCCTGGTGACTTACAGCCTGGTGACTTACAGCCTGGTGACTTACAGCCTGGTTACTTACAGCTTGGTGACTTACAGCCTGGTGACTTACAGCCTGTTTACTTAAAGCCTGGTGACTTACAGCCTGGTTACTTACAGCCTGGTTACTTACAGCTTGGTGACTTACAGCCTGGTAACTTACAGCCTGTTTACTTACAGCCTGGTGACTTACAGCCTGGTGACTTACAGCCTGGTGACTTACAGCCTGTTTACTTACAGCCTGTTTACTTACAGCCTGGTGACTTACAGCCTGGTGACTTACAGCCTGTTTACTTACAGCCTGGTGACTTACAGCCTGGTGACTTACAGCCTGTTTACTTACAGCCTGTTTACTTACAGCCTGGTAACTTACAGCCTGTTTACTTAAAGCCTGGTGACTTACAGCTTGGTGACTTACAGCCTGTTTACTTAAAGCCTGGTGACTTACAGCTTGGTGACTTACAGCCTGGTGACTTACAGCTTGGTGACTTACAGCCTGGTGACTTACAGCCTGGTGACTTACAGCCTGTTTACTTACAGCCTGGTGACTTACAGCCTGGTGACTTACAGCCTGGTGACTTACAGCCTGTTTACTTACAGCCTGGTTACTTACAGCTTGGTGACTTACAGCCTGGTGACTTACAGCCTGTTTACTTACAGCCTGGTGACTTACAGCCTGGTTACTTACAGCCTGGTTACTTACAGCTTGGTGACTTACAGCCTGTTTACTTACAGCCTGTTTACTTACAGCCTGGTGACTTACAGCCTGGTGACTTACAGCCTGTTTACTTACAGCCTGGTGACTTACAGCCTGGTGACTTACAGCCTGGTGACTTACAGCCTGTTTACTTACAGCCTGGTGACTTACAGCCTGTTTACTTACAGCCTGGTGACTTACAGCCTGGTGACTTACAGCCTGGTGACTTACAGCCTGTTTACTTACAGCCTGTTTACTTACAGCCTGTTTACTTACAGCCTGGTGACTTACAGCCTGTTTACTTAAAGCCTGGTGACTTACAGCTTGGTGACTTACAGCCTGTTTACTTACAGCCTGGTGACTTACAGCTTGGTGACTTACAGCCTGGTGACTTACAGCTTGGTGACTTACAGCCTGGTGACTTACAGCCTGTTTACTTACAGCCTGGTGACTTACAGCCTGGTGACTTACAGCCTGGTGACTTACAGCCAGGTGACTTACAGCCTGTTTACTTACAGCCTGGTGACTTACAGCCTGGTTACTTACAGCCTGGTTACTTACAGCTTGGTGACTTACAGCCTGGTGACTTACAGCCTGTTTACTTACAGCCTGGTTACTTACAGCTTGGTGACTTACAGCCTGGTGACTTACAGCCTGTTTACTTACAGCCTGGTGACTTACAGCCTGGTTACTTACAGCCTGGTTACTTACAGCTTGGTGACTTACAGCCTGGTGACTTACAGCCTGTTTACTTACAGCCTGTTTACTTACAGCCTGGTGACTTACAGCCTGGTGACTTACAGCCTGTTTACTTACAGCCTGGTGACTTACAGCCTGGTGACTTACAGCCTGGTGACTTACAGCCTGGTGACTTACAGCCTGTTTACTTACAGCCTGGTGACTTACAGCCTGGTGACTTACAGCCTGTTTACTTACAGCCTGGTGACTTACAGCCTGGTGACTTACAGCCTGGTGACTTACAGCCTGTTTACTTACAGCCTGGTGACTTACAGCCTGGTGACTTACAGCCTGGTGACTTACAGCCTGTTTACTTACAGCCTGTTTACTTACAGCCTGGTGACTTACAGCCTGGTGACTTACAGCTTGGTGACTTACAGCCTGGTGACTTACAGCCTGTTTACTTACAGCCTGGTGACTTACAGCCTGGTGACTTACAGCCTGGTTACTTACAGCCTGGTTACTTACAGCCTGGTGACTTACAGCCTGGTGACTTACAGCCTGTTTACTTACAGCCTGGTTACTTACAGCTTGGTGACTTACAGCCTGGTGACTTACAGCCTGTTTACTTACAGCCTGGTGACTTACAGCCTGGTTACTTACAGCCTGGTTACTTACAGCTTGGTGACTTACAGCCTGGTGACTTACAGCCTGTTTACTTACAGCCTGGTGACTTACAGCCTGGTGACTTACAGCCTGTTTACTTACAGCCTTTTTACTTACAGCCTGGTTACTTACAGCCTGGTGACTTACAGCCTGGTGACTTACAGCCTGTTTACTTACAGCCTGGTGACTTACAGCCTGGTGACTTACAGCCTGGTGACTTACAGCCTGTTTACTTACAGCCTGGTGACTTACAGCCTGGTGACTTACAGCCTGTTTACTTACAGCCTGGTGTCTTACAGCCTGGTGACTTACAGCCTGGTGACTTACAGCCTGGTGACTTACAGCCTGTTTACTTACAGCCTGGTGACTTACAGCCTGGTGACTTACAGCCTGGTGACTTACAGCCTGTTTACTTACAGCCTGTTTACTTACAGCCTGGTGACTTACAGCCTGGTGACTTACAGCTTGGTGACTTACAGCCTGGTGACTTACAGCCTGTTTACTTACAGCCTGGTGACTTACAGCCTGGTGACTTACAGCTTGGTGACTTACAGCCTGGTGACTTACAGCCTGTTTACTTACAGCCTGTTTACTTACAGCCTGGTGACTTACAGCCTGGTGACTTACAGCCTGGTGACTTACAGCCTGGTGACTTACAGCCTGGTGACAGTCCACCAGTACAAACTGTTTATGGAATTTTTCCTGGCTCACTTTCAAGACAAAGAGGTGTCGTATGTAGAAATGGTAACTATAGTGAAAAGTTATTGGATTCACGACTGATTCCCTCTGTTTTTGTATTTATCTCATGCCCCCCCCCCTTTGGGATTCCCTGCTTGGGTAAAATTAATTTCAATCATTAATCGGACAGGATGGAGCAATTGAATTTGTGAAATGAAACTAATCAGGGAGCCATACATTGACTGTATGTGACGCGCCTCACCGCACTGAAAATACATTAACATAATAGAAATGCAATCAATGTAATGAACCTTTTTTTGTCTCATGAAAATTGACTTTACAACCCAAACTCTAACCTCACGTTCATTTCCTCTGACGTAACGGAGAATGTCTCGTACCACATATCACACTGTTACCTACAGCCAGTGTCTTTGTTTGGGCCAATTATCCTCAATCAATCAATCAATCAGTCAATCAATCAATCAGTCAATCCAGTTTTATTTATAAAGTGTTTGATCACATCAACAGACTGAAGAGAACACCTGTGGATCAGGTGGTGTGAGAATAGAAATGGTTATGCATCGTTTAATACGGCTAAAGGAAGGTAGGGGTGTCGGAAACATGTCAGACCCAGTAAATTCTGAATAATACACACAGCTATACACACATGTTAAATTATTATTATTATGGGCTAGAGGAAACTGCAATAAAGAAATCTGCAGTAATTTCAGAGATATTGAGAGGTTATCCACTGATCAGCTGATGGGTAAATCCCTGCAGTCTAAACCAGTTCCATCTGGTTCAGGGTAGTCAATCTGTGTCCGGCTCAGACCGACTGAAAGCGATTGGCCGGTGTGTGTGTGATGTAAGCAGGTGTTGCTCCATCAGGGACCGG
Source organism: Antennarius maculatus (assembly GCA_013358685.1). Classification (NCBI taxonomy): domain Eukaryota; kingdom Metazoa; phylum Chordata; class Actinopteri; order Lophiiformes; family Antennariidae; genus Antennarius; species Antennarius maculatus. The sequence goes on along the minus strand of JABVMC010000087.1, from coordinate 16,334 downwards.
GCCCGTCGGCGTGACCGTGGTGATGGACGTCCTGCCAGGTGTTGTCTGATGAAGATGACTCTTCACCGTCGGGCCCTGGGACCCGACAGATGACCTGATCCATCATCAGGAGGTAGCGCCGCTGGAACCGGCTCTGATTCTCCAGCTTCAGATGGAAGCGCTGGCGTCCTGCTCTCTGAACAAAGATGACATGATGTATAAAGCCAGGAAGGCAAAGGTGATCAATACGTGGTCTGACTGATGCATCACCTGTTCTCCACCTCTCACACACAATGCAGGTATGCTCCAACTCCCTCGTGGCTTCTCTAAAGCCAGCTCACTATGCTCACTATTAAGACGTGTGACCACCACCGCCTGGTCACTTCTGTCTGCTTCTGTTTGAAGTTCTTCTGCTGCGTTTAAGCTTCACCTGATTGAGTTCAGTTTTACTGCTGCATAACCCAACAGAGATAATCACCTTTATGTCTGTGCAGTTTTTACACCGTTGTTGAATGGAGTTGTGAGAAGTGAACTGATCATTTTCTTAAGTTTCTCGTGTAATAATGGTGATAAATGAATGACATCAACAGGTTGGAACGAGGCAGCAGGGTGAGAACTGTTTCGATGCATTTTGGTTCATAAACTCACGATCAGTTTAAATATAGGAAACAATGCAATACATCAGGTTTAAATAAGTTAATTAGTTCTGCAAAGACGTCTCTGAGTAGGTGTGTGGTGTTCATATTTTTGTTACTCAGCCAGTGGTCATGGGTCTGATGGACCCGGTTTTTATTTTATGCTAAAATACTCGACAGATATTTACGTCATCCCAATTACAAGTAATATAAAAAGCATATATGGTTAAAATTTGACCTTTACTTTTGTTAGATCATGTTTATGAATTCAAGTGCTGCTTGTTTTTTTTTTGTTTTTTTTTGATGAAATGTAATTAAAAAAATAGAATGTAGCACATGCTGACTCAGTTTATTTAATTAAAATTATTCAATTAATTGTAAATTACTACAATAGAAAATACTTAATACTGTCGCTGCCCATTCGTCTCCAGACATTAATTAGTTAACCTGTGCATATAGCTGGATGCACATGCAGCATGGTAAATGCTGATTGGTTGTAGCATCAGTGAACCTTACCGTATCATTGGCTGGACACCTGTCACTCACTGAGTTACAATGCATAATGGTACAGAAAACAAAAGTATCTTCTGTACCATTCATGAATTTATTTTATAAATGGTACAGAAGATCCCATTTATAAAATAACTATATCTTATAAATATATATTTTATAAATTTTATAATTTTATAAAATTTATAAAATTATTAAAAAAAATAAAATTGTAAAAAAAAATAAAATTTGGTAGATGCTTGATGACTGGGATAGTTTCTTTTGGCAATATTTAGGGACCTAATACAAATAAACCCAATTTATTCACATAAGTATTTGTCCCACATTCATCTATTGAAGAAGAGTATCGGTATATTATCACACCAGGCTGGAGCTGTTCAGGAAATCCAATCAATGATAGACGTACAGATGCAGATGCATGAACTACTGAACAAGCTGAACTGTTACAGCTGAATCTAATAGATGTTGGTCCAAAGATGTAGCTAAATATTATAACTAGTAGTAACTCTATTTCTGACCACATCGTCTGGTCAGAAATCCTCCTCATGAAGTCATCCTTAAGCATTAACCCTTTTACCTGTTAGAAAATGGAGGTAAGTTCATACTGGAAGCATTTGACACGTTGGCCGACCTTTGTTCCCTACCGTAGTTCATACCATAATCAATATCCATTAAAACCCATGCATATTTATTTCTTCTAATATTTTCCATGATTTATGTGTCATCTTAAAGTTGCCTTAATGCATCCCCCCTTTTTTTCCCTATAGTCTGCAGACAAAATACATAATGAGGTAAAATCCACCTGTGTGGCGTCAACGCCGACGTTTTGGAGCGTGCGGTTTCTTTTGTGGTCTTCATGTTGTCTTTATTAACTCTTTTTTGGTTGTTTTTAACTTTGTTGAATCCCATGTCAGTTAGTGTACATTCATCTATCCCATAATAATCTCACCAGACAGATTTCTCCAGCGTCTGACTCAGTGGACACACATTGTATTTTCTCCTTCACATTTTTGAAGAGATCTATACATTAAGTTTGTTTAACAACTGCAGAATGCAGACGAGACTTTATCACTTATAACAAAGAAAAATAATTTGTGTTTGTTGAAGTTTTTTTTAATTATTTCTACAGATAAATGGAATATCTGCCAGCACAAGCCTTCTCTTAATAAAGACTGCTCTTTTTTATGTTTCCAATCAGTCTACGTTTCCAATCCAACAGAATCCATTGTCCACTAGACGCGACACCGGCTCACTTCCATCTTTACATGCCACATTACTAACTGGATTTGCCACAGATGGAAAAATATAATGGTCTTTTTTTCCCACAGTCTGGCACCATTAAGCTGCCAATGTTCTTCTTCCTGTGAGAGCCCCACCTTCTGAGCTAAGAATTTTATGACATGGTAATTTAAGACATGCTTCATTCATCTCAAACGTCGCCGTCGGACATACAAATCAAAGAAAGACCTGTGATGTTTTCACTCCTCATCTTCCAAATCCTACATATTATCTTTTTTATAATCTGTATTTTATTTGCGTTTTTTTGCCCCTGAGGCGAGGAGAGGAACACGGCGACAGCCATGAAATCCCTTCTGCATTAATGTGACCCGCTTCACCGAGGACACGGGAGATTTGTCACTTCTTTATGTCACCAAACCTTTTATGACTTACATTGATCATCAAGGTGTACAACCATTATCGTATGGAGTCCATCACCATCAAGACGTTTCTCACCTGCGTCCCACAGCCACAGGACGTCTCGTTTCCATCTCCTTCTCTGTTTGCATCCTGGGAAAAAACAGCTGATAAAACCATATTAAAAAAAATCACAGAATTTTAAAAGAAACAGTTTTGTGTTCCTTCAGACTTCTATAAATTGAATAAATAAAACACCTATGATATTACATTATATAATAATTCTATAATATCTCGTATGGTTGACTAACACTGTACAATGTATATTATGTCTGTTGGGTAAAGGTTGGTTGGGCGACCTCTATGTTTGCACCTTCAGCTCCATTCTTATCGTCTTTGAGACTGAAGGTGTAAACTCCCCTCTCAGTACTAGATGACCACGTTTCTGCGATACCTCCACTGCTGTGTGGAACACAATCTGCTCTCCAGGAGCTTCACCTTAACGTCTGATTCTCTGCTGTTACGCTGATGATGTCAGACAGCCTTCATTCTAACACACATAATAATCATGGACTTGTTTAGTTCAAGCCTTTCAGATTTCTCCCTCAAGTCCCTTTATGCTAATAGGAAGTGCCCCCCCCAAGTCCATCATGCTGTAATATGAGAGAGAAACCAGTAGAACACAAAACATCCATAAAAAGTCTGACTGCTTGACACCACTCTTCAAACTACCCCCAGTTATTTCTCATCACTGGATCTAACCTAAGCCCCCACCAGGATGACATCACCCCCCATCATTCACTGAGATGCTGAAAGGTGAACAGAATAACACAAAAGGGGGTGAAACTAGTTGTTCCATGTAAAATGTTCTAGACCAGCACTCCCCAACTGTTTTATCTCCACGGACCGGTTTCACCTAACGGACCGGTTTCACCTAACGGACCGGTTTCACCTAACAGACCGGTTTCACCTAACGGACCGGTTTCACCTAACGGACCGGTTTCACCTAACAGACCAGTTTCACCTAACGGACCGGTTTCACCTAACGGACCGGTTTCACCTAACGGACCGGTTTCACCTAACGGACCGGTCTTCATCTGCTCCATACTGGTTAACACACCAGGACGGCTGTAGTCTGATAATAAATCAGTGGTTTAATGTAAAATACAGACATCAACAGACAATAAACAACCTTTTGTTCATAAATTGATAATCAATATCTCTGTAAACAAAATAATTGTAAGAAATAATTCTATTAAAAACTAATTGAAGTGACAACACTGATGAGGTTTATTTTAAATATAGTGACTTACAATCAGTTCATTCAACGCAGGAGAAATACTGATCATTATCAATAAAGGGGTAAACAAGTCAATCAATAATAATAATTACAATAATAATTAGTGGTGGGGGGCCGCTGATCTAGGGGTTTTCTTTATGGTCACTGCAGAAAATCCCACTTCACAGAGACAGGAGGTTGGAAATGGAAACAGGGATTAAGATACTTTTAGGGTCTCAGGATAATCTGCCTTGACTTTAATCCAGAACACTGGAGCAGTTGTGGGCGCTTAATTTAGGGGTAACGGCTGGTAACCTGTCATGTGACCCAGACCTGTCAAGCGGGACAGACACATGCATTCGTCTGTGGGTCATTTTTCAAAATCAAACACCTTTCAGACTCCAAAATAAATAAAATGGAAGTAATGTCAACAGATTCTCTACAGCACTCTCTAAATAGCACCCTCTCATTAAGATTCAAATAATCCGTATCAAACATAGTTGGGTGGTTCCTTCTGCAGCGACAGCGGAGATCATTACCCAATAGAATGAAGAGGAAGTCAAAACAAATTCCAGATAGTTTCAGAAGCAGCTTGTAAACCCTCAGATGTCAACATGAGATTTTCCTGACCTTCTACTGGTAAAACGACTCAAAGGTTAACACACACACATAACATGAAGAACTGACAACCAGAACAATCCTGTTCTCAACTATGGGCTATATAATTAATCCAGTTTATATACGGTTAGAGTTGAACCTTTGTTTTCATTTGAACGAGCACTGAGTCCTGGCACTTTCTCCACAGAGCTGGTCTAAAACAGTCCCCCAACTAGTTACAGAAACCCAACAGAATTCTCCAGGAGCAAGGAGAGGAGAGGAACAATGTCCTTTTAACAGGCAGAAACCTCGAGCAGACAGCAGTTTACCCAGTGGTGGATTATTCTGGATTATATCCTATCTGGCAACATGCAAGAGGAACATCCTGGATGAGACGCCAGCTCATTGCAGGGCTAGACGGAACACGGACAACCATTCTCTCACATTCACACCTTGGGACAATTTACCAATTTACCACAACCAGTTCACCTACATTTGCTTTTGGTGAAATGACGAAACTGGAGAACCTGGAGAGAACCCATGCAAGTCCAAACACATGGAGAACATGAAAACTCTGGACAGGAGCCTCAGGTGGAACTGAACCCAGGAAATGTCTGGCTGTGAAGCAACAGCGCTACCCCCGGCGCCGCTGTGCTGCTAGTTGAATTCATAAATTGTTGTTTTCAGACACCATCCCTAATGCTCTTGTGATTGTCACTGAAATATTTTAGATGTTTCCACATCTGTTATCTACAGAGTAGCAACATTTTAAAACAAAGTGCAGAGAGCATATATAAATCAGTGAATGGATCTAATGTCCATCCATCCATCCATCCATCCATCCATCCATCCATCCATCCATCAATCTGTCCGTCTGTCCATCCGTCTATCCATCCCTGACTTGTGAACAAGACCTCAAGATACTTGAACTCCTTCACTTGGGGTAAATAAACCCCACCAACCTTGACAGACATGGTAGCGTGATTAAAGAGATTCCTTCCACCACTGAACTACATTTGGACTGAGGCCATGGAGGAGGACTAACTCCTTCCAGGGCCAACTTCTTGTCTCAATAACTCAATAACTCAGGCCATGCTACACCCGGTCTGCCGATACCTGTCTGTTGCCCCCGGAGTCCCACGAGTCAAGAAAGTTCAGTAAGACTCCTTCAGGCTTCTGCAGTCACAGCTTTGAGCAGGGTCTTTGACAGTGGAGGTGGAGACATGGTCCACCCTGACTTAATGTCCCAGCCTCTCAACATATTTGGGTCTGCAGAGTCAGTCTGGCCCCCCTCTATTCTGCCAGTGGATCCAACTCACTACAAGCTGGTGATAGCTCTGCCCGTCATTCCACCAATGTCCACACGTGTGGCCAGGGGTCCAATGACACGACAGCAATGCCAATCATGGATCTCCAGCCAAGGATGTCCTGGTGTCACATGCATTTATGGACGTTGGTTCCACGGCCCAAGCTGTGAGTGGAGTCCAACTATATCTAGACTCTCCCTCTCAACCTCCCTCCTTCTCCCCCAGCGAGGTGTCATTCCATGTCCCAAAAGCCAGTTCCTGTGTGCAGGGGTCTGTTCATTGACTGCTGCCCAATCCACACAGAACCCGTCCTCTACAATTCTCTTGGAAGGTGGTGAATCCATCGAAGGTTGGGTCCACGTTATCCTTTCAGGGCGAGCCTGGCAGCATGC
>JABVMC010000086.1:0-75717 GCA_013358685.1 Antennarius maculatus | reverse complement strand
AAGAGTCTATTTGGCCGATGTCAGATTCCAATGACTACCGCCATAAGTCAAAGTGGGACTGCTAATGATAGGTTAATAGACAGTTGTGTGGTTGGGTAAATGTGTAGGGTAATAGGCCAAGTGTGTTAAGTGAAATAAGGTAGACAAGAAGAGTAACTAACAAAGCGGCCCATTTATGTGTTTGGATTTTAATGGACTAAATAAATTATGAGTTACTTTTAGTATAAACCACTGTTGAAGTGTTAAAAGTCGGTTGGTTAATCATTTGGGTGATTGAAGAGTGAAAATAACTTGAGGAAAAATAAGAGCTAAGATAGTTAGTTGAATACCTAGAATTGAGGGGGTAAAAATTGATTGAAGTAGTTTAGTGCCATTTGTTCTTGATTTCAAGTTTAAATTATTTTTAATGATTTAGGATCGGGTAAATAAGGATAATTAGTTTTTAAAATGCCCGGGAACGCAAGGGTGGAGAATATGATTCAGATGACTAAAAGCAGAAAGAATCAAGGTTGAGGGTCGAGTTGTGGCATGGTTCTAAGGGTTAGTAACTTAACTGTTTTGAGTTGTCACTCGCGTAAATTTTACTTCTTAGACACTTTAGTTTTAGGAGTGTTATAGTCCACTGCGGGTGATTGTAGCCACCAATCTTTAGCTTAAAAGGCTAACGCTTTAGTCAGTTTAGCTACTCAGTGATACGTCCTGAAGTATTAAGGAGTATCAGTTTTCGAAATGTTCCAAGGGGACCGCTTCTAGTACAATAGGTATAAAGCTGTGATTAGCCCCACAAATCTCAGAGCATTGACCGTAGAATACACTGGTCGAGTAACAGTGAAGGCCGTTTGATTTAATCGCCCTGGAATAGCATCTATTTTAATGCCAAGGGCTGGGATGGCTCAGGAGTGTAATACATCTTCTGCGGACACAAGAACTCGAAGCGGGCTTCCAATAGGTGTAATTATTCGATGGTCTACTTCTAGTAGACGAAACTGACCGGGCAGAAGGTCAGATGTTGGAATTATATATGAGTCAAACTCTAGTATTGCGTAATCAGAGTATTCATAGGTTCAGTATCATTGGTGCCCAATGGCCTTAATGGTAAGGTGCGGTTTGTTGCCTCGTCTATTAAGTAAAGAATGCGAAGGGATGGGAGGGCAATGAGGGTGAGTGTTATTGCAGGTAAAATTGTTCAGATTGTCTCAATTAGCTGTGAGTCAGTGATGTTTTTGTTATAAATTTTAGTATAGGAGGTGATAACCATCATATATGTAACCAAAATACTAATAAGAAGAATAATTATTAGGGCATGGTCGTGGAAATGTAAGAGCTCTTCTATAATAGGAGAGGCCGCGTCTTGAAACCCCAATTGCGCAGAATATGCCATATAGTATTAAGAGTGCGCAGGAATTTAACTTGCAGTACTGTCTTGACAAGGCAGTGTATTGTCGATTATACTAGTACTCTGAAGAAAGTGGCAGAGTGGTTATGTAGTTGGCTTGAAACCAACTGATGGAGGTTCGACTCCTTTTCTCGGTTTTACTTTATTTGAATGAGAACAAACGCAGGCTCTTCAAATGTGTGGTAAGGAGGGGGACAACCATGGAGTCACTCCACGTTTATTATAGCCGTCTCAACTGAGAGAACTTCACGTTTGGCTGAGAATGCTTCTCAGATAATAAACAAGAATAGTACTATAGCAACTAGGGATGTTAGTGAGCCAATTGATGAAATTGTGTTTCATAGGGTGTATGCGTCTGGGTAATCGGAGTATCGTCGAGGCATTCCAGCAAGGCCTAAAAAGTGTTGTGGGAAAAATGTTAAGTTAACACCTGTGAATATAACGCCGAAATGTACTTTTGTTCATGTGTTGTGAAGTGTATACCCTGAGAATAAAGGGAACCAGTGTATAAGCCTCCTATAATGGCAAAAACAGCACCTATGGATAGAACGTAGTGGAAGTGTGCTACTACGTAATATGTGTCATGAAGGACAATATCTAAGATGAATTGGCTAAAACGATCCTGTTAAGCCACCTACTGTGAAGAGAAAAATAAATCCTAATGCTCATAAAAGTGGGGTCTCTCATTTAATAGAACCTCCGTGAAGGGTGGCTAATCAGCTAAATACTTTTACCCCTGTGGGGATGGCAATGATCATAGTAGCAGATGTAAAATAGGCTCGGGTATCGACATCCATTCCGACCGTAAATATATGGTGGGCTCACACAATGAATCCAAGCAGTCCGATAGCCATCATAGCTCAGACTATACCTATATATCCAAAAGGTTCTTTTTTTCCTGAGTAATATGTAACGATATGTGAAATTATCCCGAATCCGGGGATAATTAAAATATAAACTTCAGGGTGGCCAAAGAATCAGAATAGGTGTTGATAGAGAATGGGGTCTCCTCCTCCAGCAGGATCGAAAAAAGCAGTGTTAAGGTTTCGGTCAGTTAATAATATTGTGATACCAGCAGCAAGAACAGGAAGTGAAAGAAGAAGAAGTACAGCAGTAATTAAAACAGCTCATACAAACAAGGGGGTTTGATATTGTGAGATAGCTGGGGGTTTTATGTTAATAATGGTTGTAATGAAATTAATAGCACCTAGGATGGATGATACACCAGCGAGGTGAAGTGAAAAGATAGTGAGATCGACGGATGCCCCGGCGTGGGCTAGATTGCCAGCAAGGGGAGGGTAGACTGTTCATCCTGTTCCTGCTCCGGCTTCCACTCCGGATGAGGCCAATAGAAGTAGAAAAGAAGGGGGTAAAAGCCAGAAGCTTATATTATTCATTCGAGGGAATGCTATATCAGGGGCTCCAATTATTAAAGGGATCAGTCAATTACCAAATCCACCAATTATAATAGGCATAACCATAAAGAAGATTATAACAAAAGCGTGTGCTGTGACAATAACGTTATAAATCTGATCATCAGCTAGTAGTGCGCCCGGTTGACTCAACTCTGCTCGGATTAATAGGCTGAGGGCTGTTCCCACTATGCCAGCTCATGCTCCGAATACAAGGTATAGTGTACCAATGTCTTTATGGTTTGTTGAAAAAAATCACCGGGTGATTGCCACAGGTAAGATGGCCGAGATAGGTGGCGGGTTGTAGCCCCGCAGACAGAGGATATAACTCTTCTTATCAAGCTTCGGGGTGTAACATGCCAGATTGCAAATCTGGAGAGGCAGGTTAAAAGATCTGCCGGAGCTTTATCCACCACCTCTAGGGTGGTTAGGTTAGGCGGAGGTCGGTTGGTTTAGACGCTTAGCTGTTAACTAAATGTTTGTGGGATCAAGGGCCGCTCGCCTAGTGAGGTTTTAGCTTAGATAAAGCATTTGTTTTGCAAGCAAAAGATGTAAGGTAAGATCTTGCAAACCTTAACAGAAGCTGAGGGGTGTTTGACCTCATTTTAGGCTTTGAAGGCCTATAGTTTTGGTTAACTTAAGCTTCTAAAACAAGTTATCCAGGTATACTTTTCTTATTGGAAAAGGACTAAATCGTCGGGGCGATAGGTAATATTATTGCTGTAATAACAATAAAATACTGAATAGAGTTGTTGGTTTATTCTGAGGTGCCCGTCAGACGGTTGTGCCTGGTGTGTTATTTGGGGATGCTGTAAGAATAATTACGTATGAAACGCGAGCATAAAAGTAGAGACTAAACAAGGTAGGAGGAATTAAAAGAGCAGGCGGTTAGTTCGTGACCTTGTTGAATTAATTCTACTGTAATAAATCATTTTGGTATGAAACCAGTTAAAGGGGTATACCTGCAAGCGATAGAAGCGCAATGGATAATAGGATTGAGGCCAGCAAAGACTTTGATGGTGAGAAGCCAATGAGGCAAAGGTTGTCGAAGAGGTTAGATTAGGTTTAGAAATTGAAGTAGTTATACATATATAGAGTAAGAGCATTAGAAGGCTAAGCCATCGTGAGAATTGTAGGATTATAAGAATCCACCCTATATGTGTAATAGAAGAATAGGCGAGTATTTTTCGCAATTGTGTTTGGTTTAAACCGCCTCAAGCTCCAATAATAATAGATGATAGGCCTATAAAAAAATTAAATAGTTAGGCCCATTAAGTTGATATATTAAAAAAAATGGTGCAATCTTCTGTCAAGTGCTTAAAATAAGGCCTGCTGTTAGATCTACACCTTGTAATACTTCTGGTATTCATATGTGTATAGGGGCCATTCCTATTTCAATGCTAAGGCCATTGTTAATAAAAAGAGGTTAAATGGACTAAGGGGGCTGTTTACTTGTCAAGATCCTGTATGTCAAGCGTTAGCTAAAATAGCAAATAAGACTATTGATGCGGCAAGTGCTTGAACTAAAAGTACTTGGCTGAAGAATTCAACAGCTCGGGGGGTAGAACTTTTGAACAACATGGGCACAAAAGAAATAGAGTTAATAACAAGGCCGGCTCATGCGGTAAGTCAGTGAGAGCTTATTAATGTTAGGATGGTTCCAAATATTATGGAGGATAGTCAAACTATGGTGATGTGAGGTGCCATTTTAGGTAAAGGAGGGATTTAAAACCTTCGTGTTTGGGGCATGGGCCAAAAGCTTTCTTAGCTGACTCTACCATATCATACCAGGGCTCTGTTTAGGAGCACTGGAAGTTCTAATCTCGTAAGATAGATTTAAGTCTTTTTCCTCTAGGAACCGGGGGAGATGTAATCCCCATAGTCTACTCTATCAAAGTAGCCCTTTATTCAGGCACGGTTCCTATATTATAAACTTGGGGGCAGGCCGGCAAGCGTAATAACTAATGCCAAGTGCCATGTGAGTAAGGCTAATGTTAAAGGAAGAAAATTTTTTCAGGTAAGGTGCATTAGCTGATCATATCGGAATCGTGGGTAAGAAGCACGGATTCAGAGAAATAAGGTGGACAATAGTGTCGCTTTGGCTATTATATTGATTGCAGAGAGTTCTGGTAATAAAGGCATATATAAAGACCCTAAGAATAATAATGCCGAGAGTGTATTTATTAACAGGATATTAGCGTATTCTGCAAGAAAGAATAGGGCAAAGGGGCCCCCTCCATACTCAACATTAAATCCGGAGACTAGTTCGGATTCCCCCTCGGTAAGATCAAAAGGAGCTCGATTCGTCTCTGCTAGTGTTGAGGTGTATCATATAGCTGCAATAGGTCAGGCGGGTAATACTATTCAAATATTTTCTTGTGAGACATTAAAAGTTTGCAAGCTAAAGTCTCCTGCGAAGATTACGCAGGCAAGAAGGATTAGTGCGAGGCTAACTTCATACGAAATAGTTTGAGCCACGGCTCGAAGTGCCCCAATTAATGCGTATTTTGGAGTTTGAGGCTCAACCTGAGCCAAGGATTGGATATACTGCAAGACTGATAAAGCTAGAATAAATAGAAGTCCGAGGTTTAAGTTAAGGACCGGTCAAGGTATTGGTATAGGGGCTCATAAACTTAAAGCCAGCGTTAGCGCTAGTGTTGGTATAACAAGAAATAAGATTGGTGAAGAATTAGAAGGTCGAACGGGCTCTTTCGTAAATAGTTTTAACCCATCAGCAATAGGTTGGAAAATACCATATGGTCCTACAATATTAGGACCTTTACGTAATTGTATATAACCTAATACTTTTCGCTCAATTAATGTTAAGAATGCTACGGCTAGCAGAACCGGGACAATAAAGGGCCAACGGGTTGGCAAGGTGGGTGAGAGCTACATAGGTCATAATTGGTAAGAGGATTTGAACCTCTATAAAAAGAGCTTAGGTCTTTAGCATTAGCCAGATTCTGCCATACCAATGTTCCCTGATCTCGGGATTTTTAATATGATCCCTTGTCTTTTTTAGTTGTTTTCCTAAGCTAGGGAGGGAGTGTACTTTAAATATTGACTCCACCAATAATCTCGATCCTTTCGTACTAGAGAAAAGTCAATTCATAGATAGAATCTGACCTGAATTACTTCGGTCTGAACTCAGTTCACGTAGGACTTTAATCGTTGAACAAACGAACCCTTAATAGCTGCTACACCAATAGGATGTCCTGATCCAACATCGAGGTCGTAAAACCCCCTTTTAGATATGGCCTTTTAAAGGGGATTGCGCTGTTATCCCTGGGGTAACTTGATTCGCTAATCGGTTTAAAACCGGATCTGTAAGGTCAGAAGTTCTGATAATTAGGGCGGTAGCCCTGGTTTTGAGGAGTAGTACTCCCGTTCCACGCGGAGGTTTTCTTTTACTCCGTGGGTCGCCCCCAACCAAGACATAGGAACAGGAACTTGAATTGCTGTCTTTTAATGAGACATCTTAAACATCTGGCTGTTCCAGCGTCTAAAGCTCCACAGGGTCTTCTCGTCTTATGTTTTTATCCCCGCTTCTGGCACGGGGAGATCAATTTCATTGACCAAGAAAAGGAGACAGTTAAGCCCTCGTTGCGCCATTCATACTGGTCTCCATTTAAAAGACAATTGATTACGCTACCTTTGCACGGTCAAGATACCGCGGCCGTTAAACATATAGTCACAGGGCAGGCGAGGCCTCTTATCTGATGTTCTCAAGAGGCGATGTTTTTGGTAAACAGGCGAGGCTTGTGTTTGCCGAGTTCCTTCCCTTTCTTTTAGTCTTTCCTTTAGCATTCCTGTGTCGGGTTAACGATTTTATCAGGTTGTATTTTCAATTTATATCTTTTTTAATCCTGTACCCTCTTTAATTGGATCGTTAATTTTCGATGGTTGGTCCGTTTCGATATACACGCATGCACTGGAGAGGGCTAGGCCTCTTATTACTCATTTTAGCATTATCTCTTCCATGTCTGCATGGAGAGGCCTGATATGGTATTAAAGGGGTTGGATTTAGTTATCAGAATCGAGAGAGTGTGATGGTGCGAGCTATAACGCATTCTGTTAAGTGGTGGCTGCTCTCAGGCCCACATGTATTAATCACATAGGTTTTTATGATCCTTACCCTTTTATTAAAGTTGTATCTTTTATCAAACGAGCTGTACCTCCAGTGATTAACTCTTTGAGCTTCTTTTTAAGTTTTGCAGATTTATATATCTTAAAAAGTGACTCAAAGGCTGAACTTTTATCCATTTCTCAGGCAACCAGCTATCACTAAGCTCGATAGGCATTTCACCGCTACTTGAAGCTCATCCCACTCTATTGCCACAGAGACGGGTGCGCCTGGATAGGCTGTCTTGAGTAGCTCGCTTTAGTTTCGGGGTTTCAAACTAAAATGCATTTTGCTTGAATATACTAGCTAAACCATGATGCAAAAGGTAAGAGGGGGAATCTCTGCTTTTTCATACTTGAAGTTTTTCATTTCTCTTTCAACTTTCCCTTGCGGTACTTTTCTATGGCGCCGTCGTTTTCCTTTTCTATCTCCTATACTAAGGCTAAAGAATGGTTATTAAATATTGTGTTTAGGGTGTTGGTGATATCATTATCTATCTTGCTAAATTCAAATTATTGGGGCTAGGTTTAAGGTGTCAGAGCGACCTGATTTGCACAGGTGTCCTCTCAATGTAAGGGAGAAACTTTAGCTATTAAGTTACACTCCGAACTATTTCAAATATACTTTTACAGTATACTTGCTTGTTTCAATACTCCACTCTATTTTCGTTATAAAGCAAGTGAATACATAAAGGCTAGGGAAGCGTGAGACTTCTATTTAGTCTTTAAGCATTGAGAGGGAGTCGAAACCCCGACCTCTAGCTTACAAAACTATCGCTATGAACTAAGCTATCAATGCGTACGAGTTTGATTGGTTTGTTGTTTACCAAAGGGTTGTAGTATTATATATAAGTATTGCCTAAGAGACCGATGGTGTTGAATGGGTTAGGAGGAAAAAGGCAGAAAAGAGAAGACTTAAGAATTAAACCTTTATATATCTATAGGATAAATTAATATAAGGTATTGTGAAAGGCTATTAAAATAGGTCAAATATTAGGAAGGGTTTGAAACATCTTTGTTATAGTATGCTTAAGGCCTTTATTGTTAACCCACTAAATAAAATAGAGAGTAGTGTACTGGGAGCACAAGAAGTTTTGATCTTCTTAGTATAGGTTCGAATCCTCTTTCTCTAGAGATGACAAAAGTAATCTTTTAGTATTTAGGTATAATTCTTGGTCTAAGAGATAAGTATGTCTCGGATAGGCTGTCTTGAAGTAGCTCGCTTTAGTTTCGGGGTTTCAAACTAAAATGCATTTTGCTTGAATATACTAGCTAAACCATGATGCAAAAGGTAAGAGGGGGAATCTCTGCTTTTCATACTTGAAGTTTTTCATTTCTCTTTCAACTTTCCCTTGCGGTACTTTTCTATGGCGCCGTCGTTTTCCTTTTCTATCTCCTATACTAAGGCTAAAGAATGGTTTATTAAATATTGTGTTTAGGGTGTTGGTGATATCATTATCTTATCTTGCTAATTCAAATTATTGGGGCTAGGTTTAAGGTGTCAGAGCGACCTGATTTGCACAGGTGTCCTCTCAATGTAAGGGAGAAACTTTAGCTATTAAGTTACACTCTGAGTTGTCCCAAGTGCACCTTCCAGTACACTTACCTTGTTTCGACTTCTCTCCCCCTTGACAATAAGTACTAGTTTTATGTAAAAAATAATCAAATTTTCGGGGAGAGTGACGGGCGGTGTGTACGCGGCTTCTGAGCCTTGTTCAGTATAACTCTCTATTTTATACTTACTACTAAATCCTCCTTCAGCATGCATATTTCAACGCATCATTCGTATACACTTAATAAGTGAATGTAGCCTATCTCACACCCCTCCATGGGCTGCACCTCGACCTGACGTTTAAGGCAATTATGCCGGCTTTGCTATCTTATATTTCCTTCATAGGGTAAGCTGTCGACGGCGGTATACAAGCTGTATGTCTAGGGGGGGTAGGGTTTAACGGGTATTATCGGTTCTAGGACGGGCTCCTCTAGGGGGGTTAAAGCACCGCCAAGTCCTTTGGGTTTCAAGCTCTCGCTCGTAGTTCCCAGGCGGGTGACTTGTTATGTATCACCATTGTTTACGTCTAGGCATAGTGGGGTCTCTAATCCCAGTTTGTGCCCTAGTTTTCGTGGGGTCAGAAGTTGTAAAGCTACTTTCGTGTATGGGCTTCTTATCCTATCATATATTTAACAGCGCTATAGGACTTTTGGCCTTACTAATAATACTCTTAACCACCCTTTACGCCGGTTTTTATCAGCTTGGGCTCACTCGTATAACCGCGGTGGCTGGCACGAGTTTTGACCGGCCCTTAATGCCTTAGCTAAGTCAAGCTTACACTTATGGCTTAATGTTTAGCACTGCTGTCGACCCTTGGGGGTGTGGCAATACGCTGGGCGTCGTGGGCTAAGATATGAGCCTGATGCCAGCTCCTATAACTTATAGGGTTTTTAGGGCAATACTCACGGGGGCGCGGATACTTGCATGTGTAAACTAGGCGTTAGTTGATAATAAAGCTAGGACTAAACTTTTGTGCCTTCGGGAGTTTAAGGGCTCCATATTAGCATCTTCAGTGCTACGCTTTGATTTAAGCTACGTAGGCGAGGCTTCTAAAAAATTTTAAGATATTTTTTTGTAATCGTCCTAAACCTAATAATTATATAATGTATATTATATAATGTATATTATATAATGTATATTATATAATGTATATTATATAATGTACATTATATAATGTACACTATATAATGTACACTATATAATGTACACTATATAATGTACACTATATAATGTACACTATATAATGTACACTATATAATGTACACTATATAATGTACACTATATAATGTACACTATATAATGTACACTATATAATGTACACTATATAATGTACACTATATAATGTATACTATATAATGTACACTATATAATGTACACTATATAATGTACACTATATAATGTACACTATATAATGTACACTATATAATGTATACTATATAATGTATACTATATAATGTACAATATATAATGTAAAATATATAATGTACACTATATAAGTACACTATATAATGTATACTATATAATGTACACTATATAATCTACACTATATATAGTACACTATATAATGTACACTATATAATGTACACTATATAATGTACACTATATAATGTACACTATATAATGTACACTATATAATGTACACTATATAATGTACACTATATAATGTATACTATATAATGTATACTATATAATGTATACTATATAATGTATACTATATAATGTACACTATATAATGTACATTATATAGTATACATTATATATGTACACTATATAATGTACACTATATAATGTACACTATATAATGTACACTATATAATGTACACTATATAATGTACACTATATAATGTACACTATATAATGTACACTATATAATGTACACTATATAATGTACATTATATAATGTACACTATATAATGTACACTATATAATGTACACTATATAATGTACACTATATAATGTACACTATATAATGTACACTATATAATGTACACTATATAATGTACACTATATAATGTATACTATATAATGTACACTATATAATGTATACTATATAATGTATACTATATATGTACACTATATAATGTATACTATATAATGTACACTATATAATGTATACTATATAATGTATACTATATAATGTATACTATATAATGTACACTATATAATGTACACTATATAATGTACACTAGATAATGTACACTATATAATGTATACTATATAATGTATACTATATAATGTATACTATATAATGTACTATATAATGTATACTATATAATGTATACTATATAATGTATACTATATAATGTATACTATATAATGTATACTATATAATGTATGTATATAATGTATGTTATATAATGTATTATAATGTATGTTATATAATGTATGTTATATAATGTATGTTATAATGTATGTTATATAATGTATGTTATATATGTATTGTTATGAGAAGTTCAACAAGTACACACCATCTTTGGGGGGGGGGGGGGGTAATGAAATTCTTAATATATTTAGGAGATCATTTGTTCTTGTTATGCCCTTGATATAATTGATTGTGAGTATTTCATATGGGTTTTAAAGCATTATATACTTTGTCGTACCAAGGGTAAATGTTCTACTTGTTTTTTAGTCTTAGCTTTGCACTGTGAAATGTAATGAAAGGAAACCAAAAAAAATATTGATAACCCTTTAGAAAGAATGCTCGGCATGGGGGTGCTCCCGGTTATGTACTCCACCATTAACTTATGCCAGGTAAAAGCAGGTTAGGGGATTTATAAATGTATGGCCCTGAAATAGGAACAATGCCCAGGAATAATTAAATTTGTGAAACCCCCACATTTATTGTCCCTGACCATCAATAACCGTGTTTTTACTCGTGCTGGTTGGTGATTTATTACTGCGCATTATATTTGATAGGCTGGTATGGGGTTTGATGTTAGATATATTTAATTCAATATTTTTGGCTCTTCTATTTTAGTTTTATTACATGAATGCTAGTATTCAGACCATTATGTGTTCAAGGATTATTGTGTCTTCAATATATTATTAACACCATAAATATGGGTCAAAAAATTAATGGTGTTAATACTATAGTATAACACCATAAAATATGGGTCAAAAAAATTAATGGTGTTAATACATATATGTATTAACACCATAAAATATGGGTCAAAAAAATTATGGTGTTAATACATATATGTATTAACACCATTAATTTTTTTGACCCATATTTTATGGTGTTAATACATATATGTATTAACACCATTAATTTTTTTGACCCATATTTTATGGTGTTAATACATATATGTATTAACACCATTAATTTTTTTGACCCATATTTATGGTGTTAATACATATATTGAAGAACACAATAATCCTTGAACACATAATGGTCTGAATACTAGCAATTCATGTAATAAAACTAAAATAGAAGAGCCAAAATATTGAATTAAATATATTCTAACATCAAACCCCATACCAGCCTTATCAAATATAATGCGCAGTAAGAAATCACCAACCAGCACGAGTAAAAACACACGGTTATTGATGGTCAGGGACAATAAATGTGGGGGTTTCACAAATTTAATTATTCCTGGCATTTGGTTCCTATTTCAGGGCCATACATTTAATAAATCCCCTAACCTGCTTTTACCTGGCATAAGTTAATGGTGGAGTACATAACCGGGAGCACCCCCCATGCCGAGCATTCTTTCTAAAGGGTTATCAATATTTTTTTTTGGTTTCCTTTCAATTACATTTCACAGTGCAAAGCTAAGACTAAAAAACAAGGTAGAACATTTACCCTTGGTACGACAAAGCATTAATTGCTTTAAAACCCATATGAAATACTCACAATCAATTATATCAAGGGCATAACAAGAACAAATGATCTCCTAAATATATTAAGAATTTCATTACCCCCCCCTACCCCCCCCAAAGATGGTGTGTACTTGTTGAACTTCTCATAACATACATTATATAACATACATTATATAACATACATTATATAACATACAATTATATAACATACATAATAACATACATTATATAACATACATTATATAACATACATTATATAACATACATTATATAGTATACATTATATAGTATACATTATATAGTATACATTATATAGTATACATTATATAGTATACATTATATAGTATACATTATATAGTATACATTATATAGTATACATTATATAGTATACATTATAATGTATACTATATAATGTATACTATATAATGTATACTATATAGTGTACATTATATAGTATACATTATATAGTATACATTATATAGTATACATTATATAGTGTACATTATATAGTGTACATTATATAGTGTACATTAATTAGTGTATACATTATATAGTTACATTATATAGTATACATTATATAGTGTACATTATATAGTATACATTATATAGTGTACATTATATAGTGTACATTATATAGTGTACATTATATAGTGTAACATTATATAGTGTACATTATATAGTGTACATTATATAGTGTACATTATATAGTGTACATTATATAGTGTACATTATATAGTGTAAAATATATAGTGTACATTATATAGTGTACATATATAGTGTACATTATATAGTATACACTATATAATGTACACTATATAATGTATACTATATAATGTATACTATATAGTGTACATTATATAGTGTACATTATATAGTGTACATTATATAGTATACATTATATAGTATACATTATATAGTATACATTATATAGTATACATTATATAATATACATTATATAGTGTACATTATATAGTGTACATTATATAGTGTACATTATATAGTGTACATTATATAGTGTACATTATATAGTGTACATTATATAGGTGTACATTATATAGTGTAATTATATAGTGTACATTATATAGTATACATATATAGTGTACATTAATAGTATACATTATATAGTATACATTATATAGTATACATTATATAGTATACATTATATAGTGTACATTATATAGTGTACATTATATAGTGTACATTATATAGTGTACATTATATAGTCTTACATTATATAGTATACATTATATAGTTTATATTATATAGTGTACATTATATAGTGTACATTATATAGTGTACATTATATAGTGTACATTATATAGTGTACATTATATAGTGTACATTATATAGTGTACATTATATAGTGTACATTATATAGTGTACATTATATAGTGTACATTATATAGTGTACATTATATAGTGTACATTATATAATATACATTATATAATATACATTATATAATATACATTATATAATATACATTATATAATTATTAGGTTTAGGACGATTACAAAAAAATATCTTAAAATTTTTAGAAGCCTCGCCTACGTAGCTTAAATCAAAGCGTAGCACTGAAGATGCTAATATGGAGCCCTTAAACTCCCGAAGGCACAAAAGTTTAGTCCTAGCTTTATTATCAACTAACGCCTAGTTTACACATGCAAGTATCCGCGCCCCCCGTGAGTATTGCCCTAAAAACCCTATAAGTTATAGGAGCTGGCATCAGGCTCATATCTTAGCCCACGACGCCCAGCGTATTGCCACACCCCCAAGGGTCGACAGCAGTGCTAAACATTAAGCCATAAGTGTAAGCTTGACTTAGCTAAGGCATTAAGGGCCGGTCAAAACTCGTGCCAGCCACCGCGGTTATACGAGTGAGCCCAAGCTGATAAAAAACCGGCGTAAAGGGTGGTTAAGAGTATTATTAGTAAGGCCAAAAGTCCTATAGCGCTGTTTAAATATATGATAGGATAAGAAGCCCATACACGAAAGTAGCTTTACAACTTCTGACCCACGAAAACTAGGGCACAAACTGGGATTAGAGACCCCACTATGCCTAGACGTAAACAATGGTGATACATAACAAGTCACCCGCCTGGGAACTACGAGCGAGAGCTTGAAACCCAAAGGACTTGGCGGTGCTTTAACCCCCCTAGAGGAGCCCGTCCTAGAACCGATAATACCCGTTAAACCCTACCCCCCCTAGACATACAGCTTGTATACCGCCGTCGACAGCTTACCCTATGAAGGAAATATAAGATAGCAAAGCCGGCATAATTGCCTTAAACGTCAGGTCGAGGTGCAGCCCATGGAGGGGTGTGAGATAGGCTACATTCACTTATTAAGTGTATACGAATGATGCGTTGAAATATGCATGCTGAAGGAGGATTTAGTAGTAAGTATAAAATAGAGAGTTATACTGAACAAGGCTCAGAAGCGCGTACACACCGCCCCGTCACTCTCCCCGAAAATTTGATTATTTTTACATAAAACTAGTACTTATTGTCAAGGGGAGAGAGAAGTCGAAACAAGGTAAGTGTACTGGAAGGTGCACTTGGGACAACTCAGAGTGTAACTTAATAGCTAAAGTTTCTCCTTACATTGAGAGGACACCTGGCAAATCAGGTCGCTCTGACACCTTAAACCTAGCCCCAATAATTTGAATTTAGCAAGATAAGATAATGATATCACCAACACCCTAAACACAATATTTAATAAACCATTCTTTAGCCTTAGTATAGGAGATAGAAAAGGAAAACGACGGCGCCATAGAAAAGTACCGCAAGGGAAAGTTGAAAGAGAAATGAAAAACTTCAAGTATGAAAAAGCAGAGATTCCCCCTCTTACCTTTGCATCATGGTTTAGCTAGTATATTCAAGCAAAATGCATTTTAGTTTGAAACCCCGAAACTAAAGCGAGCTACTTCAAGACAGCCTATCCGAGACATACTTATCTCTTAGACCAAAGAATTATACCTAAATACTAAAAGATTACTTTTTGTCATCTCTAGAGAAAGAGGATTCGAACCTATACTAAGAAGATCAAAACTTCTTGTGCCCCAGTACACTACTCTCTATTTTATTTAGTGGGTTAACAATAAAGGCCTTAAGCATACTATAACAAAGATGTTCAAACCCTTCCTAATATTTGACCTATTTTAATAGCCTTTCACAATACCTTATATTAATTTATCCTATAGATATATAAAGGTTTAATTCTTAAGTCTTCTCTTTTCTGCCTTTTTCCTCCTAACCCATTCACACCATCGTCTCTTAGGCAATACTTATATTATAATACTACAACCCTTTGGTAAACAACAAACCAATCAAACTCGTACGCATTGATAGCTTAGTTCATAGCGATAGTTTTGTAAGCTATAGGTCGGGGGTTCGACTCCCTCTCAATGCTTAAAGACTAAATAGAAGTCTCACGCTTCCCTAGCCTTTATGTATTCACTTGCTTTATAACGAAAATAGAGTGGAGTATTGAAACAAGCAAGTATACTGTAAAAGTATATTTGAAATAGTTCGGAGTGTAACTTAATAGCTAAAGTTTCTCCCTTACATTGAGAGGACACCTGTGCAAATCAGGTCGCTCTGACACCTTAAACCTAGCCCCAATAATTTGAATTTAGCAAGATAAGATATGATATCACCAACACCCTAAACACAATATTTAATAAACCATTCTTTAGCCTTAGTATAGGAGATAGAAAAGGAAAACGACGGCGCCATAGAAAAGTACCGCAAGGGAAAGTTGAAAGAGAAATGAAAAACTTCAAGTATGAAAAAGCAGAGATTCCCCCTCTTACCTTTTGCATCATGGTTTAGCTAGTATATTCAAGCAAAATGCATTTTAGTTTGAAACCCCGAAACTAAAGCGAGCTACTTCAAGACAGCCTATCCAGGGCGCACCCGTCTCTGTGGCAATAGAGTGGGATGAGCTTCAAGTAGCGGTGAAATGCCTATCGAGCTTAGTGATAGCTGGTTGCCTGAGAAATGGATAAAAGTTCAGCCTTTGAGTCACTTTTTAAGATATATAAATCTGCAAAACTTAAAAAGAAGCTCAAAGAGTTAATCACTGGAGGTACAGCTCGTTTGATAAAAGATACAACTTTAATAAAAGGGTAAGGATCATAAAAACCTATGTGATTAATACATGTGGGCCTGAGAGCAGCCACCACTTAACAGAATGCGTTATAGCTCGCACCATCACACTCTCTCGATTCTGATAACTAAATCCAACCCCTTTAATACCATATCAGGCCTCTCCATGCAGACATGGAAGAGATAATGCTAAAATGAGTAATAAGAGGCCTAGCCCTCTCCAGTGCATGCGTGTATATCGAACGGACCAACCATCGAAAATTAACGATCCCAATTAAAGAGGGTACAGGATTAAAAAAGATATAAATTGAAAATACAACCTGATAAAATCGTTAACCCGACACAGGAATGCTAAAGGAAAGACTAAAAAGAAAAGAAGGAACTCGGCAAACAAAAGCCTCGCCTGTTTACCAAAAACATCACCTCTTGAGAACATCAGATAAGAGGCCTCGCCTGCCCTGTGACTATATGTTTAACGGCCGCGGTATCTTGACCGTGCAAAGGTAGCGTAATCAATTGTCTTTTAAATGGAGACCAGTATGAATGGCGCAACGAGGGCTTAACTGTCTCCTTTTCTTGGTCAATGAAATTGATCTCCCCGTGCAGAAGCGGGGATAAAAACATAAGACGAGAAGACCCTGTGGAGCTTTAGACGCTGGAACAGCCAGATGTTTAAGATGTCTCATTAAAAGACAGCAATTCAAAGTTCCTGTTCCTATGTCTTTGGTTGGGGCGACCACGGAGTAAAAGAAAACCTCCGCGTGGAACGGGAGTACTACTCCTCAAAACCAGGGCTACCGCCCTAATTATCAGAACTTCTGACCTTACAGATCCGGTTTTAAACCGATTAGCGAATCAAGTTACCCCAGGGATAACAGCGCAATCCCCTTTAAAAGGCCATATCTAAAAGGGGGTTTACGACCTCGATGTTGGATCAGGACATCCTATTGGTGTAGCAGCTATTAAGGGTTCGTTTGTTCAACGATTAAAGTCCTACGTGAACTGAGTTCAGACCGAAGTAATTCAGGTCAGATTCTATCTATGAATTGACTTTCTCTAGTACGAAAGGATCGAGATTATTGGTGGAGTCAATATTTAAAGTACACTCCCTCCCTAGCTTAGGAAAACAACTAAAAAAGACAAGGGACATATTAAAAATCCCGAGATCAGGGAACATTGGTATGGCAGAATCTGGCTAATGCTAAAGACCTAAGCTCTTTTTATAGAGGTTCAAATCCTCTTACCAATTATGACCTATGTAGCTCTCACCCACCTTGCCAACCCGTTGGCCTTTATTGTCCCGGTTCTGCTAGCCGTAGCATTCTTAACATTAATTGAGCGAAAAGTATTAGGTTATATACAATTACGTAAAGGTCCTAATATTGTAGGACCATATGGTATTTTCCAACCTATTGCTGATGGGTTAAAACTATTTACGAAAGAGCCCGTTCGACCTTCTAATTCTTCACCAATCTTATTTCTTGTTATACCAACACTAGCGCTAACGCTGGCTTTAAGTTTATGAGCCCCTATACCAATACCTTGACCGGTCCTTAACTTAAACCTCGGACTTCTATTTATTCTAGCTTTATCAAGTCTTGCAGTATATCCAATCCTTGGCTCAGGTTGAGCCTCAAACTCAAAATACGCATTAATTGGGGCACTTCGAGCCGTGGCTCAAACTATTTCGTATGAAGTTAGCCTCGCACTAATCCTTCTTGCCTGCGTAATCTTCGCAGGAGACTTTAGCTTGCAAACTTTTAATGTCTCACAAGAAAATATTTGAATAGTATTACCCGCCTGACCTATTGCAGCTATATGATACACCTCAACACTAGCAGAGACGAATCGAGCTCCTTTTGATCTTACCGAGGGGGAATCCGAACTAGTCTCCGGATTTAATGTTGAGTATGGAGGGGGCCCCTTTGCCCTATTCTTTCTTGCAGAATACGCTAATATCCTGTTAATAAATACACTCTCGGCATTATTATTCTTAGGGTCTTTATATATGCCTTTATTACCAGAACTCTCTGCAATCAATATAATAGCCAAAGCGACACTATTGTCCACCTTATTTCTCTGAATCCGTGCTTCTTACCCACGATTCCGATATGATCAGCTAATGCACCTTACCTGAAAAAATTTTCTTCCTTTAACATTAGCCTTACTCACATGGCACTTGGCATTAGTTATTACGCTTGCCGGCCTGCCCCCAAGTTTATAATATAGGAACCGTGCCTGAATAAAGGGCTACTTTGATAGAGTAGACTATGGGGATTACATCTCCCCCGGTTCCTAGAGGAAAAAGACTTAAATCTATCTTACGAGATTAGAACTTCCAGTGCTCCTAAAACAGAGCCCTGGTATGATATGGTAGAGTCAGCTAAGAAAGCTTTTGGGCCCATGCCCCAAACACGAAGGTTTAAATCCCTCCTTTACCTAAAATGGCACCTCACATCACCATAGTTTGACTATCCTCCATAATATTTGGAACCATCCTAACATTAATAAGCTCTCACTGACTTACCGCATGAGCCGGCCTTGTTATTAACTCTATTTCTTTTGTGCCCATGTTGTTCAAAAGTTCTACCCCCCCGAGCTGTTGAATCTTCAGCCAAGTACTTTTTAGTTCAAGCACTTGCCGCATCAATAGTCTTATTTGCTATTTTAGCTAACGCTTGACATACAGGATCTTGACAAGTAAACAGCCCCCTTAGTCCATTTAACCTCTTTTTATTAACAATGGCCTTAGCATTGAAAATAGGAATGGCCCCTATACACATATGAATACCAGAAGTATTACAAGGTGTAGATCTAACAGCAGGCCTTATTTTAAGCACTTGACAGAAGATTGCACCATTTTTTTTAATATATCAACTTAATGGGCCTAACTATTTAATTTTTTTTATAGGCCTATCATCTATTATTATTGGAGCTTGAGGCGGTTTAAACCAAACACAATTGCGAAAAATACTCGCCTATTCTTCTATTACACATATAGGGTGGATTCTTATAATCCTACAATTCTCACGATGGCTTAGCCTTCTAATGCTCTTACTCTATATATGTATAACTACTTCAATTTTCCTAAACCTAATTCTAACCTCTTCGACAACCTTTGCCTCATTGGCTTCTTCACCATCAAAGTCTTTGCTGGCCTCAATCCTATTATCCATTGCGCTTCTATCGCTTGCAGGTATACCCCCTTTAACTGGTTTCATACCAAAATGATTTATTACAGTAGAATTAATTCAACAAGGTCACGAACTAACCGCTGCTCTTTTAATTCCTCCTACCTTGTTTAGTCTCTACTTTATGCTCGCGTTTCATACGTAATTATTCTTACAGCATCCCCAAATAACACACCAGGCACAACCGTCTGACGGGCACCTCAGAATAAACCAACAACTCTATTCAGTATTTTTATTGTTATTACAGCAATAATATTACCTATCGCCCCGACGATTTTAGTCCTTTTCCAATAAGAAAAGTTATACCTGGATAACTTGTTTTAGAAGCTTAAGTTAACAAAACTATAGGCCTTCAAAGCCTAAAATGAGGTCAAACACCCCTCAGCTTCTGTTAAGGTTTGCAAGATCTTACCTTACATCTTTTGCTTGCAAAACAAATGCTTTATCTAAGCTAAAACCTCACTAGGCGAGCGGGCCTTGATCCCACAAACATTTAGTTAACAGCTAAGCGTCTAAACCAACCGACCTCCGCCTAACCTAACCACCCTAGAGGTGGTGGATAAAGCTCCGGCAGATCTTTTAACCTGCCTCTCCAGATTTGCAATCTGGCATGTTACACCCCCGAAGCTTGATAAGAAGAGGTTATATCCTCTGTCTGCGGGGCTACAACCCGCCACCTATCTCGGCCATCTTACCTGTGGCAATCACCCGGTGATTTTTTTCAACAAACCATAAAGACATTGGTACACTATACCTTGTATTCGGAGCATGAGCTGGCATAGTGGGAACAGCCCTCAGCCTATTAATCCGAGCAGAGTTGAGTCAACCGGGCGCACTACTAGCTGATGATCAGATTTATAACGTTATTGTCACAGCACACGCTTTTGTTATAATCTTCTTTATGGTTATGCCTATTATAATTGGTGGATTTGGTAATTGACTGATCCCTTTAATAATTGGAGCCCCTGATATAGCATTCCCTCGAATGAATAATATAAGCTTCTGGCTTTTACCCCCTTCTTTTCTACTTCTATTGGCCTCATCCGGAGTGGAAGCCGGAGCAGGAACAGGATGAACAGTCTACCCTCCCCTTGCTGGCAATCTAGCCCACGCCGGGGCATCCGTCGATCTCACTATCTTTTCACTTCACCTCGCTGGTGTATCATCCATCCTAGGTGCTATTAATTTCATTACAACCATTATTAACATAAAACCCCCAGCTATCTCACAATATCAAACCCCCTTGTTTGTATGAGCTGTTTTAATTACTGCTGTACTTCTTCTTCTTTCACTTCCTGTTCTTGCTGCTGGTATCACAATATTATTAACTGACCGAAACCTTAACACTGCTTTTTTCGATCCTGCTGGAGGAGGAGACCCCATTCTCTATCAACACCTATTCTGATTCTTTGGCCACCCTGAAGTTTATATTTTAATTATCCCCGGATTCGGGATAATTTCACATATCGTTACATATTACTCAGGAAAAAAAGAACCTTTTGGATATATAGGTATAGTCTGAGCTATGATGGCTATCGGACTGCTTGGATTCATTGTGTGAGCCCACCATATATTTACGGTCGGAATGGATGTCGATACCCGAGCCTATTTTACATCTGCTACTATGATCATTGCCATCCCCACAGGGGTAAAAGTATTTAGCTGATTAGCCACCCTTCACGGAGGTTCTATTAAATGAGAGACCCCACTTTTATGAGCATTAGGATTTATTTTTCTCTTCACAGTAGGTGGCTTAACAGGGATCGTTTTAGCCAATTCATCTTTAGATATTGTCCTTCATGACACATATTACGTAGTAGCACACTTCCACTACGTTCTATCCATAGGTGCTGTTTTTGCCATTATAGGAGGCTTTATACACTGGTTCCCTTTATTCTCAGGGTATACACTTCACAACACATGAACAAAAGTACATTTCGGCGTTATATTCACAGGTGTTAACTTAACATTTTTCCCACAACACTTTTTAGGCCTTGCTGGAATGCCTCGACGATACTCCGATTACCCAGACGCATACACCCTATGAAACACAATTTCATCAATTGGCTCACTAACATCCCTAGTTGCTATAGTACTATTCTTGTTTATTATCTGAGAAGCATTCTCAGCCAAACGTGAAGTTCTCTCAGTTGAGACGGCTATAATAAACGTGGAGTGACTCCATGGTTGTCCCCCTCCTTACCACACATTTGAAGAGCCTGCGTTTGTTCTCATTCAAATAAAGTAAAACCGAGAAAGGGAGGAGTCGAACCTCCATCAGTTGGTTTCAAGCCAACTACATAACCACTCTGCCACTTTCTTCAGAGTACTAGTATAATCGACAATACACTGCCTTGTCAAGACAGTACTGCAAGTTAAATTCCTGCGCACTCTTAATACTATATGGCATATTCTGCGCAATTGGGGTTTCAAGACGCGGCCTCTCCTATTATAGAAGAGCTCTTACATTTCCACGACCATGCCCTAATAATTATTCTTCTTATTAGTATTTTGGTTACATATATGATGGTTATCACCTCCTATACTAAAATTTATAACAAAAACATCACTGACTCACAGCTAATTGAGACAATCTGAACAATTTTACCTGCAATAACACTCACCCTCATTGCCCTCCCATCCCTTCGCATTCTTTACTTAATAGACGAGGTCAACAAACCGCACCTTACCATTAAGGCCATTGGGCACCAATGATACTGAACCTATGAATACTCTGATTACGCAATACTAGAGTTTGACTCATATATAATTCCAACATCTGACCTTCTGCCCGGTCAGTTTCGTCTACTAGAAGTAGACCATCGAATAATTACACCTATTGGAAGCCCGCTTCGAGTTCTTGTGTCCGCAGAAGATGTATTACACTCCTGAGCCATCCCAGCCCTTGGCATTAAAATAGATGCTATTCCAGGGCGATTAAATCAAACGGCCTTCACTGTTACTCGACCAGGTGTATTCTACGGTCAATGCTCTGAGATTTGTGGGGCTAATCACAGCTTTATACCTATTGTACTAGAAGCGGTCCCCTTGGAACATTTCGAAAACTGATACTCCTTAATACTTCAGGACGTATCACTGAGTAGCTAAACTGACTAAAGCGTTAGCCTTTTAAGCTAAAGATTGGTGGCTACAATCACCCGCAGTGGACTATAACACTCCTAAAACTAAAGTGTCTAAGAAGTAAAAATTTACGCGAGTGACAACTCAAAACAGTTAAGTTACTAACCCTTAGAACCATGCCACAACTCGACCCTCAACCTTGATTCTTTCTGCTTTTAGTCATCTGAATCATATTCTCCACCCTTGCGTTCCCGGGCATTTTAAAAACTAATTATCCTTATTTACCCGATCCTAAATCATTAAAAAATAATTTAAACTTGAAATCAAGAACAAATGGCACTAAACTACTTCAATCAATTTTTACCCCCTCAATTCTTAGGTATTCAACTAACTATCTTAGCTCTTATTTTTCCTCAAGTTATTTTCACTCTTCAATCACCCAAATGATTAACCAACCGACTTTTAACACTTCAACAGTGGTTTATACTAAAAGTAACTCATAATTTATTTAGTCCATTAAAAATCCAAACACATAAATGGGCCGCTTTGTTAGTTACTCTTCTTGTCTACCTTATTTCACTTAACACACTTGGCCTATTACCCTACACATTTACCCCAACCACACAACTGTCTATTAACCTATCATTAGCAGTCCCACTTTGACTTATGGCGGTAGTCATTGGAATCTGACATCGGCCAAATAAGACTCTTGCCCATTTTCTACCCCAGGGAACTCCAACTTCTCTTATTCCCGCGCTTGTAATAATTGAAACTATTAGTTTACTTATTCGGCCCCTAGCGCTTGGAGTTCGACTAACAGCTAACCTAACAGCAGGGCATCTTTTAATCCAGTTAATCTCAACAGCCATCCTAACACTTCTTCCAATTATACCTGGAGTAGCGCTACTAGCTGCGGTACTTCTAATCTTATTAACATTATTGGAAGTTGCAGTGGCACTCATTCAGGCCTATGTATTTGTGCTTCTCTTAACTCTATATTTGGAGGAAAATATCTAATGGCCCACCAAAATCACCCTTACCATATAGTCAACCCCAGCCCTTGACCCCTTACAGGCGCAGTCGCTGCTCTTTTGATAACGTCCGGCCTTGCTATTTGGTTCCATTACCATAAAACCGCCCCAATAATATTAGGACTTATTCTCCTCCTCCTTACAATGTATCAGTGATGACGTGATATTGTTCGAGAGGCAACCTTTCAAGGGCACCACACACCTCCAGTTCAAAAAGGTTTACGATACGGTATAATCCTTTTCATCACATCAGAAGTGTTCTTCTTCCTTGGATTTTTCTGAGCATTCTTCCATTCTAGCCTAGCGCCAACCCCGGAGCTAGGAGGCTGCTGACCCCCTACAGGGCTTATAACTTTAAACCCTTTTGAGGTTCCCCTCTTAAACACTGCCGTCCTACTTGCATCAGGAGCTACAGTGACTTGAGCACATCATGCTTTAATAGAAGGACAACGAGAACAAGCAATAAACTCATTGCTTTTAACAGTGCTTTTAGGCCTCTATTTCACAGCACTTCAAGCTATTGAATATCATGAAGCCCCCTTTACAATCGCGGATAGCATCTATGGCTCTACTTTCTTCGTGGCCACAGGTTTCCATGGCCTTCATGTAATCATTGGAACAACTTTTCTAACAATTTGCCTTTTACGACAAGTTCAACACCACTTCACCTCCCATCATCACTTCGGCTTTGAAGCAGCTGCCTGATACTGACACTTTGTAGACGTTGTTTGATTATTCCTATATATCTCAATCTACTGATGAGGCTCATAATCTTTCTAGTAATAAAATTAATACAAGTGGCTTCCAACCACAAAATCTTGGTTTAATTCCAAGGAAAGATAATTAATTTATTAACAATAACCCTTACCATTTCTGCAGCCCTCTCGATTTTACTCATTTTTGTCTCATTTTGACTTCCACAAATGTCACCTGATTATGAAAAAACATCCCCTTATGAATGCGGATTTGACCCTTTAGGATCCGCTCGCCTCCCCTTCTCATTACGATTTTTTCTGGTCGCTATCTTGTTTCTTCTTTTCGATTTAGAAATCGTCTTACTTATACCCCTCCCATGAGGAGCGCAGGCAACATCGCCTATTTCTGCACTTATTCTAACCTTCACAGTCTTAACCTTATTAACTCTTGGATTAATCCACGAGTGAATCCAAGGGGGCCTAGAGTGAGCAGAGTATGAAAGTTAGTTTAAACAAAATACTTGATTTCGACTCAAGAGACCCTCAGCGAAAACCTGAGACTTTCATTATGCCTTTAGCCCTATTTGCAGCCTCTTCTGCTTTTTTATTAAGTTTACTAGGCCTAACGCTTAACCGAACCCATCTTTTATCAGCGCTTCTTTGCTTGGAAGGTATGGTGCTCTCCCTGTTTATAGCGCTTTCTTTATGAATGCTCTATTTAACTGCCGTAAACTTCACCGTTTCACCAGTTTTCATACTTTCACTATCCGCCTGCGAAGCTAGCACCGGGTTAGCATTACTAGTGGCATCTTCACGAACACATGGCTCAGATCACATCCAAAGCTTCAACCTCTTACAATGTTAAAAATCCTCGTTCCAACTTTAATATTAACCCCAACTATCTGATTCTCCCCCATGCATTCTGCATGATCTCGCTCTACAAGTTATAGCCTTCTACTGGCAACAATAAGCCTTTATTGATTAAACCAACCTTCAGAAGTCACATGAACGTTTTTAAACCCTTATATAGCAATTGATCAAATTTCCGCGCCTTTATTAGTTCTCTCATGCTGGCTTCTACCACTAATAATTATTGCTAGTCAAGGGCACATGATTAAAGAACCAGTAGAACGCCAGCGAACATTCCTTCTACTCTTAATCCTAATACATGTTTTATTAATGCTTGCCTTCAGCGCTGCTGAAATATTAATATTTTATGTAATATTTGAAGCAACTCTTATCCCCACTCTTGCTCTAATTACTCGATGAGGTAATCAAGCAGAACGATTAAATGCAGGCACATACTTACTACTTTATACCTTTGCAGGCTCTCTCCCTATACTAGTAGCTCTTTTAACACTTCAAAACTTAACAGGTACTCTATCACTCCTTACCCTTCCGTTTGATCCATTACACCTCGACACCACTTATAGTGCCCGAGCCCTATGAATCGGCTGCTTAGGGGCACTTTTAGTTAAAATACCACTCTACGGAGTTCACCTTTGATTACCAAAGGCACATGTTGAAGCCCCTGTAGCAGGCTCTATAATTCTAGCTGCCGTACTTTTAAAACTTGGAGGATACGGTATAATACGAATTATAGTCATCTTAAGCCCTTTAACAAAAGAATTAAGCTACCCTTTCATTATTATTGCCCTTTGAGGAATTATCATAATAGGCTCAGTCTGCCTACGACAGACAGACCTTAAATCACTAATTGCTTACTCCTCAGTCGCCCATATAGGCCTAGTAATTGCAGGTATTTTAACACAAACACCCTGAGGACATTCAGGAGCCCTTATATTAATAATTGCGCATGGACTAACCTCCTCCGCCCTTTTCTGCTTAGCCAACACTAATTATGAACGCACACAAAGCCGCACAATAGTATTAGTCCGAGGGACTCAACTTGTTCTGCCCCTTATAGGGACATGATGATTATTTGCCTCATTAGCTAATTTGGCACTTCCTCCCCTTCCTAATTTAATTGGAGAGCTAATAGTGATTATAGCACTGTTCGACTGATCCTCCTGGTCTATTCTAATAACTGGAATATCAACACTAATCACCGCAGCCTATTCTATTTATATGTTCCTACTAACCCAGCGGGGCCCAACAACCCCTCATATTTTGGCCCTAGAACCAACACAAACTCGAGAACACCTGTTGATAGCCCTTCACCTTATTCCACTATTACTACTAATTTTAAAACCAGGACTAATCTCAGGAAACTATTGCAGACATAGTTTAATAAAAACACTAGATTGTGATTCTGGTAACAAGGGTTAAAACCCCTTTGTCAGCCTGAATGAGGCTTGCAGCTAAAAAATTTGCTAAATTTTTGAACCCTAGTTGGATTCTAGGGCTTATTCAACTCAGCTCTTGAAGGATAACAGTTCATCCCTTGGACTTAGGACCCAAAAACTCTTGGTGCAAATCCAAGCCAGAGCTATGCTTTCAAACACGGATTTAATTACCTCCAGCTTTGTCATCTCACTAATACTCCTAGCTCGCCCACTATTATTATTTACCTTTCCACTCACAAAACCATACCATTCCCTGGTAACTCAAACAAAGAAAGCCGTCACATCTGCGCTTGCAGTATCAACCTTTTCTTTAATTCTATTTGTCAGCGAAGGGACAGAGACGATTGTTTCAACCTGAACCTGAATAAACCTACACACACTAAACATTGCATTAAGTTTTAAAATTGATAATTACTCAATTATCTTTACCCCTATTGCACTATTTGTCACATGATCAATCCTAGACTTTGCTTCCTGATACATGCATAATGACCCTTATATCAACCAATTTTTTAAATACTTAATGATTTTCTTAATTTCTATAATTGTACTAACCACCGCCGGTAATATATTTCAACTCTTCGTTGGTTGGGAAGGAGTAGGAATTATATCCTTCCTGCTCATTAGTTGATGAAAGGGGCGGGCTGATGCAAACACCGCAGCTCTACAAGCAGTACTCTAC
The DNA here is from genome assembly GCA_013358685.1 of Antennarius maculatus. Taxonomy (NCBI): domain Eukaryota; kingdom Metazoa; phylum Chordata; class Actinopteri; order Lophiiformes; family Antennariidae; genus Antennarius; species Antennarius maculatus. The sequence goes on along the minus strand of JABVMC010000086.1, from coordinate 48,323 downwards.
AACCGAATTGGAGATATCGGCTTGATCCTTACTATAGCATGGTTAGCAATTAACCTAAACTCTTGAGAATTACAAGAGATGTTTACAAACGCTAAAAACTATGATCTTACACTCCCACTATTAGGCCTAGTACTTGCCGCAAGCGGAAAATCAGCACAGTTTGGGCTTCACCCCTGACTACCCTCAGCAATAGAAGGCCCTACTCCAGTCTCAGCGCTACTCCATTCAAGTACTATGGTAGTAGCTGGTATCTTTCTATTGATTCGAATAAACCCATTAATAGAGAATAACCAAATCTTATTAACTATTTGCCTGTGTTTAGGAGCCCTCACCACTTTTTTTACTGCTACATGTGCTTTGACCCAAAATGATATTAAGAAAATTATTGCCTTCTCAACATCCAGCCAGCTAGGTTTAATAATAGTGACAATTGGACTTAATCAACCACAACTAGCGTTCTTACACATCTGCACCCACGCCTTTTTTAAGGCTATATTATTTCTTTGCTCAGGTTCACTCATCCACAGTTTAAATGACGAACAGGACATTCGGAAGATAGGGGGTATATTTAACCTAATACCTTTCACGACATCTTCACTTATAATTGGAAGCTTAGCTCTTACAGGAACACCATTCTTAACGGGATTCTTCTCCAAAGACCCTATTATTGAAGCCCTTAATACTTCATATTTGAATACATGAGCACTAATCCTGACACTTCTAGCTACCTCTTTTACTGCCGCCTATAGTCTTCGTATTATTTTCTTTGTGTTAATAAACTACCCCCGATTTAACTCATTAACACCAATTAATGAGAATAACCCTTCAGTAATTAAACCTATTAAGCGCCTAGCTTGAGGGAGTATTATTGCAGGCTTTACAATTACCTCAAGCATTTTACCGCTTAAAACACCAATCCTAACAATATCATTACCCCTTAAAATAGCTGCACTCTCAGTAACAATTATTGGACTTTTTACAGCATTAGACCTTGCATCTACAACCAATAAACATCTTAAAACTACTCCTACCACACCTTTATATAATTTCTCCAATATGTTAGGATTCTTCCCAATCACCACACACCGACTGCTACCAAATCTTGCCTTAATACTAGGACAAAAGATCGCTACTCAAATGATCGACTTAACATGGTTAGAAAAAACTGGCCCAAAAGCAACAGTTGCTATAAGCCTCCCAATAATTACAACCATTAGCAATGCCCAACGAGGTGTAATTAAAACATATTTTATATTGTTTTCCCTTACCCTCTTGCTACTAACCTTCTTTACCTTAATCTAGACTGCTCGAATTACCCCCCGCCCAAACCCCCGGGTCAATTCAAGAACAATTAATAAAGTAACCAATAGAGCCCAAGCGCTTAATACCAATAGTCCCCCCCCAAAAGAGTATATTAAAGCTACCCCAGAAGTATCGCCACAAGATATAAACTGTCATCCGATCCCCTCCACGCCCGAAAGCAGGTCTCCTTCTGTGCCTCCGCATACCATTAGGTATACTAATAAGACCATTAATAAATACACAAGAAAGCAGGGTAACACAAAGCGGCTACCCAAACCTTCTGGATAAGGCTCAGCTGCTAAAGCTGCAGAATATCCGAACACTACTAATATCCCACCTAAATAAACTAAAAATAAAATTAATGACAAAAAGGGGGCCCCAGAAGCTGCCAAAATAGCACACCCAAAACCCGCAGCAACCACCAAACCAAATGCGCCATAGTAAGGAGAAGGGTTCGAAGCTACAACAGCTAACCCAACCACCCACCCTCAAAAAAGGGAAAACATCAAATATGCCATAATATAATTTCTACCTGGATTTCAACCAGGATCAGTAGCTTGAAAAACTACTGTTATTATTTAACTATAGAAACACTAATGACAAGCCTTCGAAAAACAAATCCTTTATTTGAAGTTGCAAACCGCACCTTTATTGACCTTCCAGCCCCTGCTAATATCTCAATTTGGTGAAACTTCGGCTCCCTTCTCGGCCTTTGCCTTATTAGTCAAATTCTAACCGGTCTATTTCTTGCTATACACTACACTCCAGACATCAGCACCGCCTTCTCATCGGTAATTCACATCACTTGCGATGTAAACTACGGATGATTTATCCGAAACCTCCACGCAAATGGAGCATCCTTTTTTTTCGTCTGCATTTATGCTCACATTGGACGAGGCCTTTATTATGGATCTTATCTTAATACTAAAACATGGTATATAGGAGTAATTCTTCTTCTTTTACTTATAGTAACTGCTTTCATCGGATATGTACTCCCTTGAGGACAAATATCTTTCTGAGGCGCTACTGTCATCACCAACCTCTTATCTGCAATCCCTTATATTGGGACCACTCTTGTCCAATGAATTTGGGGGGGATTCTCAGTGGATAATGCCACCCTTACCCGATTCTTTGCACTACACTTCCTGTTCCCATTTGTCATCGTAGCTGCAACTTTGGTTCACCTCCTATTTTTACATCAGTCCGGCTCCAACAACCCTCTAGGATTAAACTCCAACGCCGATAAAATCCAATTCCACCCACAATTCAGCTTCAAAGACATTTTAGGTTTCATCATCTTCCTAGCGTTCCTAACCAGCCTTGCCCTATTTGATCCACATCTTCTAGCTGACCCTGATAATTTTACCCCCTCTAATCCGCTCGTCACCCCCCCCCCATATTAAACCCGAGTGATACTTCTTATTTGCTTATGCGATCTTACGATCCACCCCAAATAAGCTAGGAGGCGTCATTGCTCTCCTTTCCTCTATCCTAATCCTTTTTCTAGTACCACTTCTCCACACCTCAAAAAAACGAACACTCATATTCCGGCCAATCGGACAATTTTTGTTCTGAACCCTTATCGCAGACTTTGCAATCCTCACTTGAATCGGCGGCATGCCAGTAGAACACCCTTTCATCACTATCGGACAAGTAGCTTCCGTTCTGTATTTCCTAATCTTCCTTGTCTTTATACCACTAGCCGGCTGGTTAGATGATAAAATTTCCTACTGGCCTATGCATCAACCACCCAATTTAAAAATAATCCACAACCTATGGGATTAAAGACCTGAAGAACTCAAAAAAGAGGGAATTTAACCCCCACTACCAGTCCCCAAAACTGGTATTCTACATTAAATTATTTTTTGACCCATATTTTATGGTGTTAATACATATATGTATTAACACCATTAATTTTTTTGACCCATATTTTATGGTGTTAATACATATATGTATTAACACCATTAATTTTTTTGACCCATATTTTATGGTGTTAATACATATATGTATTAACACCATTAATTTTTTTGACCCATATTTTATGGTGTTAATACATATATATATTAACACAATTAATTTTTTTGACACATATTTTATGGTGTTAATACATATATGTATTAACACCATTAATTTTTTTGACCCATATTTTATGGTGTTAATACATATATGTATTAACACCATTAATTTTTTTGACCCATATTTTATGGTGTTAATACATATATGTATTAACACCATTAATTTTTTTGACCCATATTTTATGGTGTTAATACATATATGTATTAACACCATTAATTTTTTTGACCCATATTTTATGGTGTTAATACATATATGTATTAACACCATTAATTTTTTTGACCCATATTTTATGGTGTTAATACATATATGTATTAACACCATTAATTTTTTTGACCCATATTTTATGGTGTTAATACATATATTGAAGAACACAATAATCCTTGAACACATAATGGTCTGAATACTAGCAATTCATGTAATAAAACTAAAATAGAAGAGCCAAAATATTGAATTAAATATATTCTAACATCAAACCCCATACCAGCCTTATCAAATATAATGCGCAGTAAGAAATCACCAACCAGCACGAGTAAAAACACACGGTTATTGATGGTCAGGGACAATAAATGTGGGGGTTTCACAAATTTAATTATTCCTGGCATTTGGTTCCTATTTCAGGGCCATACATTTAATAAATCCCCTAACCTGCTTTTACCTGGCATAAGTTAATGGTGGAGTACATAACCGGGAGCACCCCCCATGCCGAGCATTCTTTCTAAAGGGTTATCAATATTTTTTTTTGGTTTCCTTTCAATTACATTTCACAGTGCAAAGCTAAGACTAAAAAACAAGGTAGAACATTTACCCTTGGTACGACAAAGTATATTAATGCTTTAAAACCCATATGAAATACTCACAATCAATTATATCAAGGGCATAACAAGAACAAATGATCTCCTAAATATATTAAGAATTTCATTACCCCCCCCTACCCCCCCCAAAGATGGTGTGTACTTGTTGAACTTCTCATAACATACATTATATAACATACATTATATAACATACATTATATAACATACATTATATAACATACATTATATAACATACATTATATAACATACATTATATAACATACATTATATAACATACATTATATAGTATACATTATATAGTATACATTATATAGTATACATTATATAGTATACATTATATAGTATACATTATATAGTATACATTATATAGTATACATTATATAGTATACATTATATAGTATACATTATATAGTGTACATTATATAGTGTACATTATATAGTGTACATTATATAGTGTACATTATATAGTATACATTATATAGTATACATTATATAGTATACATTATATAGTGTACATTATATAGTGTACATTATATAGTGTACATTATATAGTATACATTATATAGTATACATTATATAGTATACATTATATAGTGTACATTATATAGTATACATTATATAGTGTACATTATATAGTGTACATTATATAGTGTACATTATATAGTGTACATTATATAGTGTACATTATATAGTGTACATTATATAGTGTACATTATATAGTGTACATTATATAGTGTACATTATATAGTGTACATTATATAGTGTACATTATATAGTGTACATTATATAGTGTACATTATATAGTATACATTATATAGTGTACATTATATAGTGTACATTATATAGTGTACATTATATAGTGTACATTATATAGTGTACATTATATAGTGTACATTATATAGTATACATTATATAGTATACATTATATAGTATACATTATATAGTATACATTATATAGTGTACATTATATAGTGTACATTATATAGTGTACATTATATAGTGTACATTATATAGTGTACATTATATAGTGTACATTATATAGTGTACATTATATAGTGTACATTATATAGTGTACATTATATAGTGTACATTATATAGTATACATTATATAGTGTACATTATATAGTATACATTATATAGTATACATTATATAGTATACATTATATAGTATACATTATATAGTGTACATTATATAGTGTACATTATATAGTGTACATTATATAGTGTACATTATATAGTGTACATTATATAGTGTACATTATATAGTATACATTATATAGTGTACATTATATAGTGTACATTATATAGTGTACATTATATAGTGTACATTATATAGTGTACATTATATAGTGTACATTATATAGTGTACATTATATAGTGTACATTATATAGTGTACATTATATAGTGTACATTATATAGTGTACATTATATAGTGTACATTATATAATGTACACTATATAATGTACACTATATAATATACACTATATAATATACATTATATAATATACATTATATAATTATTAGGTTTAGGACGATTACAAAAAAATATCTTAAAATTTTTTAGAAGCCTCGCCTACGTAGCTTAAATCAAAGCGTAGCACTGAAGATGCTAATATGGAGCCCTTAAACTCCCGAAGGCACAAAAGTTTAGTCCTAGCTTTATTATCAACTAACGCCTAGTTTACACATGCAAGTATCCGCGCCCCCGTGAGTATTGCCCTAAAAACCCTATAAGTTATAGGAGCTGGCATCAGGCTCATATCTTAGCCCACGACGCCCAGCGTATTGCCACACCCCCAAGGGTCGACAGCAGTGCTAAACATTAAGCCATAAGTGTAAGCTTGACTTAGCTAAGGCATTAAGGGCCGGTCAAAACTCGTGCCAGCCACCGCGGTTATACGAGTGAGCCCAAGCTGATAAAAACCGGCGTAAAGGGTGGTTAAGAGTATTATTAGTAAGGCCAAAAGTCCTATAGCGCTGTTAAATATATGATAGGATAAGAAGCCCATACACGAAAGTAGCTTTACAACTTCTGACCCCACGAAAACTAGGGCACAAACTGGGATTAGAGACCCCACTATGCCTAGACGTAAACAATGGTGATACATAACAAGTCACCCGCCTGGGAACTACGAGCGAGAGCTTGAAACCCAAAGGACTTGGCGGTGCTTTAACCCCCCTAGAGGAGCCCGTCCTAGAACCGATAATACCCGTTAAACCCTACCCCCCCTAGACATACAGCTTGTATACCGCCGTCGACAGCTTACCCTATGAAGGAAATATAAGATAGCAAAGCCGGCATAATTGCCTTAAACGTCAGGTCGAGGTGCAGCCCATGGAGGGGTGTGAGATAGGCTACATTCACTTATTAAGTGTATACGAATGATGCGTTGAAATATGCATGCTGAAGGAGGATTTAGTAGTAAGTATAAAATAGAGAGTTATACTGAACAAGGCTCAGAAGCGCGTACACACCGCCCGTCACTCTCCCCGAAAATTTGATTATTTTTTACATAAAACTAGTACTTATTGTCAAGGGGAGAGAAGTCGAAACAAGGTAAGTGTACTGGAAGGTGCACTTGGGACAACTCAGAGTGTAACTTAATAGCTAAAGTTTCTCCCTTACATTGAGAGGACACCTGTGCAAATCAGGTCGCTCTGACACCTTAAACCTAGCCCCAATAATTTGAATTTAGCAAGATAAGATAATGATATCACCAACACCCTAAACACAATATTTAATAAACCATTCTTTAGCCTTAGTATAGGAGATAGAAAAGGAAAACGACGGCGCCATAGAAAAGTACCGCAAGGGAAAGTTGAAAGAGAAATGAAAAACTTCAAGTATGAAAAAGCAGAGATTCCCCCTCTTACCTTTTGCATCATGGTTTAGCTAGTATATTCAAGCAAAATGCATTTTAGTTTGAAACCCCGAAACTAAAGCGAGCTACTTCAAGACAGCCTATCCGAGACATACTTATCTCTTAGACCAAAGAATTATACCTAAATACTAAAAGATTACTTTTTGTCATCTCTAGAGAAAGAGGATTCGAACCTATACTAAGAAGATCAAAACTTCTTGTGCTCCCAGTACACTACTCTCTATTTTATTTAGTGGGTTAACAATAAAGGCCTTAAGCATACTATAACAAAGATGTTCAAACCCTTCCTAATATTTGACCTATTTTAATAGCCTTTCACAATACCTTATATTAATTTATCCTATAGATATATAAAGGTTTAATTCTTAAGTCTTCTCTTTTCTGCCTTTTTCCTCCTAACCCATTCACACCATCGTCTCTTAGGCAATACTTATATTATAATACTACAACCCTTTGGTAAACAACAAACCAATCAAACTCGTACGCATTGATAGCTTAGTTCATAGCGATAGTTTTGTAAGCTATAGGTCGGGGGTTCGACTCCCTCTCAATGCTTAAAGACTAAATAGAAGTCTCACGCTTCCCTAGCCTTTATGTATTCACTTGCTTTATAACGAAAATAGAGTGGAGTATTGAAACAAGCAAGTATACTGTAAAAGTATATTTGAAATAGTTCGGAGTGTAACTTAATAGCTAAAGTTTCTCCCTTACATTGAGAGGACACCTGTGCAAATCAGGTCGCTCTGACACCTTAAACCTAGCCCCAATAATTTGAATTTAGCAAGATAAGATAATGATATCACCAACACCCTAAACACAATATTTAATAAACCATTCTTTAGCCTTAGTATAGGAGATAGAAAAGGAAAACGACGGCGCCATAGAAAAGTACCGCAAGGGAAAGTTGAAAGAGAAATGAAAAACTTCAAGTATGAAAAAGCAGAGATTCCCCCTCTTACCTTTTGCATCATGGTTTAGCTAGTATATTCAAGCAAAATGCATTTTAGTTTGAAACCCCGAAACTAAAGCGAGCTACTTCAAGACAGCCTATCCAGGGCGCACCCGTCTCTGTGGCAATAGAGTGGGATGAGCTTCAAGTAGCGGTGAAATGCCTATCGAGCTTAGTGATAGCTGGTTGCCTGAGAAATGGATAAAAGTTCAGCCTTTGAGTCACTTTTTAAGATATATAAATCTGCAAAACTTAAAAAGAAGCTCAAAGAGTTAATCACTGGAGGTACAGCTCGTTTGATAAAAGATACAACTTTAATAAAAGGGTAAGGATCATAAAAACCTATGTGATTAATACATGTGGGCCTGAGAGCAGCCACCACTTAACAGAATGCGTTATAGCTCGCACCATCACACTCTCTCGATTCTGATAACTAAATCCAACCCCTTTAATACCATATCAGGCCTCTCCATGCAGACATGGAAGAGATAATGCTAAAATGAGTAATAAGAGGCCTAGCCCTCTCCAGTGCATGCGTGTATATCGAAACGGACCAACCATCGAAAATTAACGATCCCAATTAAAGAGGGTACAGGATTAAAAAAGATATAAATTGAAAATACAACCTGATAAAATCGTTAACCCGACACAGGAATGCTAAAGGAAAGACTAAAAAGAAAAGAAGGAACTCGGCAAACAAAAGCCTCGCCTGTTTACCAAAAACATCACCTCTTGAGAACATCAGATAAGAGGCCTCGCCTGCCCTGTGACTATATGTTTAACGGCCGCGGTATCTTGACCGTGCAAAGGTAGCGTAATCAATTGTCTTTTAAATGGAGACCAGTATGAATGGCGCAACGAGGGCTTAACTGTCTCCTTTTCTTGGTCAATGAAATTGATCTCCCCGTGCAGAAGCGGGGATAAAAACATAAGACGAGAAGACCCTGTGGAGCTTTAGACGCTGGAACAGCCAGATGTTTAAGATGTCTCATTAAAAGACAGCAATTCAAAGTTCCTGTTCCTATGTCTTTGGTTGGGGCGACCACGGAGTAAAAGAAAACCTCCGCGTGGAACGGGAGTACTACTCCTCAAAACCAGGGCTACCGCCCTAATTATCAGAACTTCTGACCTTACAGATCCGGTTTTAAACCGATTAGCGAATCAAGTTACCCCAGGGATAACAGCGCAATCCCCTTTAAAAGGCCATATCTAAAAGGGGGTTTACGACCTCGATGTTGGATCAGGACATCCTATTGGTGTAGCAGCTATTAAGGGTTCGTTTGTTCAACGATTAAAGTCCTACGTGAACTGAGTTCAGACCGAAGTAATTCAGGTCAGATTCTATCTATGAATTGACTTTCTCTAGTACGAAAGGATCGAGATTATTGGTGGAGTCAATATTTAAAGTACACTCCCTCCCTAGCTTAGGAAAACAACTAAAAAAGACAAGGGACATATTAAAAATCCCGAGATCAGGGAACATTGGTATGGCAGAATCTGGCTAATGCTAAAGACCTAAGCTCTTTTTATAGAGGTTCAAATCCTCTTACCAATTATGACCTATGTAGCTCTCACCCACCTTGCCAACCCGTTGGCCTTTATTGTCCCGGTTCTGCTAGCCGTAGCATTCTTAACATTAATTGAGCGAAAAGTATTAGGTTATATACAATTACGTAAAGGTCCTAATATTGTAGGACCATATGGTATTTTCCAACCTATTGCTGATGGGTTAAAACTATTTACGAAAGAGCCCGTTCGACCTTCTAATTCTTCACCAATCTTATTTCTTGTTATACCAACACTAGCGCTAACGCTGGCTTTAAGTTTATGAGCCCCTATACCAATACCTTGACCGGTCCTTAACTTAAACCTCGGACTTCTATTTATTCTAGCTTTATCAAGTCTTGCAGTATATCCAATCCTTGGCTCAGGTTGAGCCTCAAACTCAAAATACGCATTAATTGGGGCACTTCGAGCCGTGGCTCAAACTATTTCGTATGAAGTTAGCCTCGCACTAATCCTTCTTGCCTGCGTAATCTTCGCAGGAGACTTTAGCTTGCAAACTTTTAATGTCTCACAAGAAAATATTTGAATAGTATTACCCGCCTGACCTATTGCAGCTATATGATACACCTCAACACTAGCAGAGACGAATCGAGCTCCTTTTGATCTTACCGAGGGGGAATCCGAACTAGTCTCCGGATTTAATGTTGAGTATGGAGGGGGCCCCTTTGCCCTATTCTTTCTTGCAGAATACGCTAATATCCTGTTAATAAATACACTCTCGGCATTATTATTCTTAGGGTCTTTATATATGCCTTTATTACCAGAACTCTCTGCAATCAATATAATAGCCAAAGCGACACTATTGTCCACCTTATTTCTCTGAATCCGTGCTTCTTACCCACGATTCCGATATGATCAGCTAATGCACCTTACCTGAAAAAATTTTCTTCCTTTAACATTAGCCTTACTCACATGGCACTTGGCATTAGTTATTACGCTTGCCGGCCTGCCCCCAAGTTTATAATATAGGAACCGTGCCTGAATAAAGGGCTACTTTGATAGAGTAGACTATGGGGATTACATCTCCCCCGGTTCCTAGAGGAAAAAGACTTAAATCTATCTTACGAGATTAGAACTTCCAGTGCTCCTAAAACAGAGCCCTGGTATGATATGGTAGAGTCAGCTAAGAAAGCTTTTGGGCCCATGCCCCAAACACGAAGGTTTAAATCCCTCCTTTACCTAAAATGGCACCTCACATCACCATAGTTTGACTATCCTCCATAATATTTGGAACCATCCTAACATTAATAAGCTCTCACTGACTTACCGCATGAGCCGGCCTTGTTATTAACTCTATTTCTTTTGTGCCCATGTTGTTCAAAAGTTCTACCCCCCGAGCTGTTGAATCTTCAGCCAAGTACTTTTTAGTTCAAGCACTTGCCGCATCAATAGTCTTATTTGCTATTTTAGCTAACGCTTGACATACAGGATCTTGACAAGTAAACAGCCCCCTTAGTCCATTTAACCTCTTTTTATTAACAATGGCCTTAGCATTGAAAATAGGAATGGCCCCTATACACATATGAATACCAGAAGTATTACAAGGTGTAGATCTAACAGCAGGCCTTATTTTAAGCACTTGACAGAAGATTGCACCATTTTTTTTAATATATCAACTTAATGGGCCTAACTATTTAATTTTTTTTATAGGCCTATCATCTATTATTATTGGAGCTTGAGGCGGTTTAAACCAAACACAATTGCGAAAAATACTCGCCTATTCTTCTATTACACATATAGGGTGGATTCTTATAATCCTACAATTCTCACGATGGCTTAGCCTTCTAATGCTCTTACTCTATATATGTATAACTACTTCAATTTTCCTAAACCTAATTCTAACCTCTTCGACAACCTTTGCCTCATTGGCTTCTTCACCATCAAAGTCTTTGCTGGCCTCAATCCTATTATCCATTGCGCTTCTATCGCTTGCAGGTATACCCCCTTTAACTGGTTTCATACCAAAATGATTTATTACAGTAGAATTAATTCAACAAGGTCACGAACTAACCGCTGCTCTTTTAATTCCTCCTACCTTGTTTAGTCTCTACTTTTATGCTCGCGTTTCATACGTAATTATTCTTACAGCATCCCCAAATAACACACCAGGCACAACCGTCTGACGGGCACCTCAGAATAAACCAACAACTCTATTCAGTATTTTTATTGTTATTACAGCAATAATATTACCTATCGCCCCGACGATTTTAGTCCTTTTCCAATAAGAAAAGTTATACCTGGATAACTTGTTTTAGAAGCTTAAGTTAACAAAACTATAGGCCTTCAAAGCCTAAAATGAGGTCAAACACCCCTCAGCTTCTGTTAAGGTTTGCAAGATCTTACCTTACATCTTTTGCTTGCAAAACAAATGCTTTATCTAAGCTAAAACCTCACTAGGCGAGCGGGCCTTGATCCCACAAACATTTAGTTAACAGCTAAGCGTCTAAACCAACCGACCTCCGCCTAACCTAACCACCCTAGAGGTGGTGGATAAAGCTCCGGCAGATCTTTTAACCTGCCTCTCCAGATTTGCAATCTGGCATGTTACACCCCGAAGCTTGATAAGAAGAGGTTATATCCTCTGTCTGCGGGGCTACAACCCGCCACCTATCTCGGCCATCTTACCTGTGGCAATCACCCGGTGATTTTTTTCAACAAACCATAAAGACATTGGTACACTATACCTTGTATTCGGAGCATGAGCTGGCATAGTGGGAACAGCCCTCAGCCTATTAATCCGAGCAGAGTTGAGTCAACCGGGCGCACTACTAGCTGATGATCAGATTTATAACGTTATTGTCACAGCACACGCTTTTGTTATAATCTTCTTTATGGTTATGCCTATTATAATTGGTGGATTTGGTAATTGACTGATCCCTTTAATAATTGGAGCCCCTGATATAGCATTCCCTCGAATGAATAATATAAGCTTCTGGCTTTTACCCCCTTCTTTTCTACTTCTATTGGCCTCATCCGGAGTGGAAGCCGGAGCAGGAACAGGATGAACAGTCTACCCTCCCCTTGCTGGCAATCTAGCCCACGCCGGGGCATCCGTCGATCTCACTATCTTTTCACTTCACCTCGCTGGTGTATCATCCATCCTAGGTGCTATTAATTTCATTACAACCATTATTAACATAAAACCCCCAGCTATCTCACAATATCAAACCCCCTTGTTTGTATGAGCTGTTTTAATTACTGCTGTACTTCTTCTTCTTTCACTTCCTGTTCTTGCTGCTGGTATCACAATATTATTAACTGACCGAAACCTTAACACTGCTTTTTTCGATCCTGCTGGAGGAGGAGACCCCATTCTCTATCAACACCTATTCTGATTCTTTGGCCACCCTGAAGTTTATATTTTAATTATCCCCGGATTCGGGATAATTTCACATATCGTTACATATTACTCAGGAAAAAAAGAACCTTTTGGATATATAGGTATAGTCTGAGCTATGATGGCTATCGGACTGCTTGGATTCATTGTGTGAGCCCACCATATATTTACGGTCGGAATGGATGTCGATACCCGAGCCTATTTTACATCTGCTACTATGATCATTGCCATCCCCACAGGGGTAAAAGTATTTAGCTGATTAGCCACCCTTCACGGAGGTTCTATTAAATGAGAGACCCCACTTTTATGAGCATTAGGATTTATTTTTCTCTTCACAGTAGGTGGCTTAACAGGGATCGTTTTAGCCAATTCATCTTTAGATATTGTCCTTCATGACACATATTACGTAGTAGCACACTTCCACTACGTTCTATCCATAGGTGCTGTTTTTGCCATTATAGGAGGCTTTATACACTGGTTCCCTTTATTCTCAGGGTATACACTTCACAACACATGAACAAAAGTACATTTCGGCGTTATATTCACAGGTGTTAACTTAACATTTTTCCCACAACACTTTTTAGGCCTTGCTGGAATGCCTCGACGATACTCCGATTACCCAGACGCATACACCCTATGAAACACAATTTCATCAATTGGCTCACTAACATCCCTAGTTGCTATAGTACTATTCTTGTTTATTATCTGAGAAGCATTCTCAGCCAAACGTGAAGTTCTCTCAGTTGAGACGGCTATAATAAACGTGGAGTGACTCCATGGTTGTCCCCCTCCTTACCACACATTTGAAGAGCCTGCGTTTGTTCTCATTCAAATAAAGTAAAACCGAGAAAGGGAGGAGTCGAACCTCCATCAGTTGGTTTCAAGCCAACTACATAACCACTCTGCCACTTTCTTCAGAGTACTAGTATAATCGACAATACACTGCCTTGTCAAGACAGTACTGCAAGTTAAATTCCTGCGCACTCTTAATACTATATGGCATATTCTGCGCAATTGGGGTTTCAAGACGCGGCCTCTCCTATTATAGAAGAGCTCTTACATTTCCACGACCATGCCCTAATAATTATTCTTCTTATTAGTATTTTGGTTACATATATGATGGTTATCACCTCCTATACTAAAATTTATAACAAAAACATCACTGACTCACAGCTAATTGAGACAATCTGAACAATTTTACCTGCAATAACACTCACCCTCATTGCCCTCCCATCCCTTCGCATTCTTTACTTAATAGACGAGGTCAACAAACCGCACCTTACCATTAAGGCCATTGGGCACCAATGATACTGAACCTATGAATACTCTGATTACGCAATACTAGAGTTTGACTCATATATAATTCCAACATCTGACCTTCTGCCCGGTCAGTTTCGTCTACTAGAAGTAGACCATCGAATAATTACACCTATTGGAAGCCCGCTTCGAGTTCTTGTGTCCGCAGAAGATGTATTACACTCCTGAGCCATCCCAGCCCTTGGCATTAAAATAGATGCTATTCCAGGGCGATTAAATCAAACGGCCTTCACTGTTACTCGACCAGGTGTATTCTACGGTCAATGCTCTGAGATTTGTGGGGCTAATCACAGCTTTATACCTATTGTACTAGAAGCGGTCCCCTTGGAACATTTCGAAAACTGATACTCCTTAATACTTCAGGACGTATCACTGAGTAGCTAAACTGACTAAAGCGTTAGCCTTTTAAGCTAAAGATTGGTGGCTACAATCACCCGCAGTGGACTATAACACTCCTAAAACTAAAGTGTCTAAGAAGTAAAAATTTACGCGAGTGACAACTCAAAACAGTTAAGTTACTAACCCTTAGAACCATGCCACAACTCGACCCTCAACCTTGATTCTTTCTGCTTTTAGTCATCTGAATCATATTCTCCACCCTTGCGTTCCCGGGCATTTTAAAAACTAATTATCCTTATTTACCCGATCCTAAATCATTAAAAAATAATTTAAACTTGAAATCAAGAACAAATGGCACTAAACTACTTCAATCAATTTTTACCCCCTCAATTCTTAGGTATTCAACTAACTATCTTAGCTCTTATTTTTCCTCAAGTTATTTTCACTCTTCAATCACCCAAATGATTAACCAACCGACTTTTAACACTTCAACAGTGGTTTATACTAAAAGTAACTCATAATTTATTTAGTCCATTAAAAATCCAAACACATAAATGGGCCGCTTTGTTAGTTACTCTTCTTGTCTACCTTATTTCACTTAACACACTTGGCCTATTACCCTACACATTTACCCCAACCACACAACTGTCTATTAACCTATCATTAGCAGTCCCACTTTGACTTATGGCGGTAGTCATTGGAATCTGACATCGGCCAAATAAGACTCTTGCCCATTTTCTACCCCAGGGAACTCCAACTTCTCTTATTCCCGCGCTTGTAATAATTGAAACTATTAGTTTACTTATTCGGCCCCTAGCGCTTGGAGTTCGACTAACAGCTAACCTAACAGCAGGGCATCTTTTAATCCAGTTAATCTCAACAGCCATCCTAACACTTCTTCCAATTATACCTGGAGTAGCGCTACTAGCTGCGGTACTTCTAATCTTATTAACATTATTGGAAGTTGCAGTGGCACTCATTCAGGCCTATGTATTTGTGCTTCTCTTAACTCTATATTTGGAGGAAAATATCTAATGGCCCACCAAAATCACCCTTACCATATAGTCAACCCCAGCCCTTGACCCCTTACAGGCGCAGTCGCTGCTCTTTTGATAACGTCCGGCCTTGCTATTTGGTTCCATTACCATAAAACCGCCCCAATAATATTAGGACTTATTCTCCTCCTCCTTACAATGTATCAGTGATGACGTGATATTGTTCGAGAGGCAACCTTTCAAGGGCACCACACACCTCCAGTTCAAAAAGGTTTACGATACGGTATAATCCTTTTCATCACATCAGAAGTGTTCTTCTTCCTTGGATTTTTCTGAGCATTCTTCCATTCTAGCCTAGCGCCAACCCCGGAGCTAGGAGGCTGCTGACCCCCTACAGGGCTTATAACTTTAAACCCTTTTGAGGTTCCCCTCTTAAACACTGCCGTCCTACTTGCATCAGGAGCTACAGTGACTTGAGCACATCATGCTTTAATAGAAGGACAACGAGAACAAGCAATAAACTCATTGCTTTTAACAGTGCTTTTAGGCCTCTATTTCACAGCACTTCAAGCTATTGAATATCATGAAGCCCCCTTTACAATCGCGGATAGCATCTATGGCTCTACTTTCTTCGTGGCCACAGGTTTCCATGGCCTTCATGTAATCATTGGAACAACTTTTCTAACAATTTGCCTTTTACGACAAGTTCAACACCACTTCACCTCCCATCATCACTTCGGCTTTGAAGCAGCTGCCTGATACTGACACTTTGTAGACGTTGTTTGATTATTCCTATATATCTCAATCTACTGATGAGGCTCATAATCTTTCTAGTAATAAAATTAATACAAGTGGCTTCCAACCACAAAATCTTGGTTTAATTCCAAGGAAAGATAATTAATTTATTAACAATAACCCTTACCATTTCTGCAGCCCTCTCGATTTTACTCATTTTTGTCTCATTTTGACTTCCACAAATGTCACCTGATTATGAAAAAACATCCCCTTATGAATGCGGATTTGACCCTTTAGGATCCGCTCGCCTCCCCTTCTCATTACGATTTTTTCTGGTCGCTATCTTGTTTCTTCTTTTCGATTTAGAAATCGTCTTACTTATACCCCTCCCATGAGGAGCGCAGGCAACATCGCCTATTTCTGCACTTATTCTAACCTTCACAGTCTTAACCTTATTAACTCTTGGATTAATCCACGAGTGAATCCAAGGGGGCCTAGAGTGAGCAGAGTATGAAAGTTAGTTTAAACAAAATACTTGATTTCGACTCAAGAGACCCTCAGCGAAAACCTGAGACTTTCATTATGCCTTTAGCCCTATTTGCAGCCTCTTCTGCTTTTTTATTAAGTTTACTAGGCCTAACGCTTAACCGAACCCATCTTTTATCAGCGCTTCTTTGCTTGGAAGGTATGGTGCTCTCCCTGTTTATAGCGCTTTCTTTATGAATGCTCTATTTAACTGCCGTAAACTTCACCGTTTCACCAGTTTTCATACTTTCACTATCCGCCTGCGAAGCTAGCACCGGGTTAGCATTACTAGTGGCATCTTCACGAACACATGGCTCAGATCACATCCAAAGCTTCAACCTCTTACAATGTTAAAAATCCTCGTTCCAACTTTAATATTAACCCCAACTATCTGATTCTCCCCCATGCATTCTGCATGATCTCGCTCTACAAGTTATAGCCTTCTACTGGCAACAATAAGCCTTTATTGATTAAACCAACCTTCAGAAGTCACATGAACGTTTTTAAACCCTTATATAGCAATTGATCAAATTTCCGCGCCTTTATTAGTTCTCTCATGCTGGCTTCTACCACTAATAATTATTGCTAGTCAAGGGCACATGATTAAAGAACCAGTAGAACGCCAGCGAACATTCCTTCTACTCTTAATCCTAATACATGTTTTATTAATGCTTGCCTTCAGCGCTGCTGAAATATTAATATTTTATGTAATATTTGAAGCAACTCTTATCCCCACTCTTGCTCTAATTACTCGATGAGGTAATCAAGCAGAACGATTAAATGCAGGCACATACTTACTACTTTATACCTTTGCAGGCTCTCTCCCTATACTAGTAGCTCTTTTAACACTTCAAAACTTAACAGGTACTCTATCACTCCTTACCCTTCCGTTTGATCCATTACACCTCGACACCACTTATAGTGCCCGAGCCCTATGAATCGGCTGCTTAGGGGCACTTTTAGTTAAAATACCACTCTACGGAGTTCACCTTTGATTACCAAAGGCACATGTTGAAGCCCCTGTAGCAGGCTCTATAATTCTAGCTGCCGTACTTTTAAAACTTGGAGGATACGGTATAATACGAATTATAGTCATCTTAAGCCCTTTAACAAAAGAATTAAGCTACCCTTTCATTATTATTGCCCTTTGAGGAATTATCATAATAGGCTCAGTCTGCCTACGACAGACAGACCTTAAATCACTAATTGCTTACTCCTCAGTCGCCCATATAGGCCTAGTAATTGCAGGTATTTTAACACAAACACCCTGAGGACATTCAGGAGCCCTTATATTAATAATTGCGCATGGACTAACCTCCTCCGCCCTTTTCTGCTTAGCCAACACTAATTATGAACGCACACAAAGCCGCACAATAGTATTAGTCCGAGGGACTCAACTTGTTCTGCCCCTTATAGGGACATGATGATTATTTGCCTCATTAGCTAATTTGGCACTTCCTCCCCTTCCTAATTTAATTGGAGAGCTAATAGTGATTATAGCACTGTTCGACTGATCCTCCTGGTCTATTCTAATAACTGGAATATCAACACTAATCACCGCAGCCTATTCTATTTATATGTTCCTACTAACCCAGCGGGGCCCAACAACCCCTCATATTTTGGCCCTAGAACCAACACAAACTCGAGAACACCTGTTGATAGCCCTTCACCTTATTCCACTATTACTACTAATTTTAAAACCAGGACTAATCTCAGGAAACTATTGCAGACATAGTTTAATAAAAACACTAGATTGTGATTCTGGTAACAAGGGTTAAAACCCCTTTGTCAGCCTGAATGAGGCTTGCAGCTAAAAAATTTGCTAAATTTTTGAACCCTAGTTGGATTCTAGGGCTTATTCAACTCAGCTCTTGAAGGATAACAGTTCATCCCTTGGACTTAGGACCCAAAAACTCTTGGTGCAAATCCAAGCCAGAGCTATGCTTTCAAACACGGATTTAATTACCTCCAGCTTTGTCATCTCACTAATACTCCTAGCTCGCCCACTATTATTATTTACCTTTCCACTCACAAAACCATACCATTCCCTGGTAACTCAAACAAAGAAAGCCGTCACATCTGCGCTTGCAGTATCAACCTTTTCTTTAATTCTATTTGTCAGCGAAGGGACAGAGACGATTGCTTCAACCTGAACCTGAATAAACCTACACACACTAAACATTGCATTAAGTTTTAAAATTGATAATTACTCAATTATCTTTACCCCTATTGCACTATTTGTCACATGATCAATCCTAGACTTTGCTTCCTGATACATGCATAATGACCCTTATATCAACCAATTTTTTAAATACTTAATGATTTTCTTAATTTCTATAATTGTACTAACCACCGCCGGTAATATATTTCAACTCTTCGTTGGTTGGGAAGGAGTAGGAATTATATCCTTCCTGCTCATTAGTTGATGAAAGGGGCGGGCTGATGCAAACACCGCAGCTCTACAAGCAGTACTCTACAACCGAATTGGAGATATCGGCTTGATCCTTACTATAGCATGGTTAGCAATTAACCTAAACTCTTGAGAATTACAAGAGATGTTTACAAACGCTAAAAACTATGATCTTACACTCCCACTATTAGGCCTAGTACTTGCCGCAAGCGGAAAATCAGCACAGTTTGGGCTTCACCCCTGACTACCCTCAGCAATAGAAGGCCCTACTCCAGTCTCAGCGCTACTCCATTCAAGTACTATGGTAGTAGCTGGTATCTTTCTATTGATTCGAATAAACCCATTAATAGAGAATAACCAAATCTTATTAACTATTTGCCTGTGTTTAGGAGCCCTCACCACTTTTTTTACTGCTACATGTGCTTTGACCCAAAATGATATTAAGAAAATTATTGCCTTCTCAACATCCAGCCAGCTAGGTTTAATAATAGTGACAATTGGACTTAATCAACCACAACTAGCGTTCTTACACATCTGCACCCACGCCTTTTTTAAGGCTATATTATTTCTTTGCTCAGGTTCACTCATCCACAGTTTAAATGACGAACAGGACATTCGGAAGATAGGGGGTATATTTAACCTAATACCTTTCACGACATCTTCACTTATAATTGGAAGCTTAGCTCTTACAGGAACACCATTCTTAACGGGATTCTTCTCCAAAGACCCTATTATTGAAGCCCTTAATACTTCATATTTGAATACATGAGCACTAATCCTGACACTTCTAGCTACCTCTTTTACTGCCGCCTATAGTCTTCGTATTATTTTCTTTGTGTTAATAAACTACCCCCGATTTAACTCATTAACACCAATTAATGAGAATAACCCTTCAGTAATTAAACCTATTAAGCGCCTAGCTTGAGGGAGTATTATTGCAGGCTTTACAATTACCTCAAGCATTTTACCGCTTAAAACACCAATCCTAACAATATCATTACCCCTTAAAATAGCTGCACTCTCAGTAACAATTATTGGACTTTTTACAGCATTAGACCTTGCATCTACAACCAATAAACATCTTAAAACTACTCCTACCACACCTTTATATAATTTCTCCAATATGTTAGGATTCTTCCCAATCACCACACACCGACTGCTACCAAATCTTGCCTTAATACTAGGACAAAAGATCGCTACTCAAATGATCGACTTAACATGGTTAGAAAAAACTGGCCCAAAAGCAACAGTTGCTATAAGCCTCCCAATAATTACAACCATTAGCAATGCCCAACGAGGTGTAATTAAAACATATTTTATATTGTTTTCCCTTACCCTCTTGCTACTAACCTTCTTTACCTTAATCTAGACTGCTCGAATTACCCCCCGCCCAAACCCCCGGGTCAATTCAAGAACAATTAATAAAGTAACCAATAGAGCCCAAGCGCTTAATACCAATAGTCCCCCCCCAAAAGAGTATATTAAAGCTACCCCAGAAGTATCGCCACAAGATATAAACTGTCATCCGATCCCCTCCACGCCCGAAAGCAGGTCTCCTTCTGTGCCTCCGCATACCATTAGGTATACTAATAAGACCATTAATAAATACACAAGAAAGCAGGGTAACACAAAGCGGCTACCCAAACCTTCTGGATAAGGCTCAGCTGCTAAAGCTGCAGAATATCCGAACACTACTAATATCCCACCTAAATAAACTAAAAATAAAATTAATGACAAAAAGGGGGCCCCAGAAGCTGCCAAAATAGCACACCCAAAACCCGCAGCAACCACCAAACCAAATGCGCCATAGTAAGGAGAAGGGTTCGAAGCTACAACAGCTAACCCAACCACCCACCCTCAAAAAAGGGAAAACATCAAATATGCCATAATATAATTTCTACCTGGATTTCAACCAGGATCAGTAGCTTGAAAAACTACTGTTATTATTTAACTATAGAAACACTAATGACAAGCCTTCGAAAAACAAATCCTTTATTTGAAGTTGCAAACCGCACCTTTATTGACCTTCCAGCCCCTGCTAATATCTCAATTTGGTGAAACTTCGGCTCCCTTCTCGGCCTTTGCCTTATTAGTCAAATTCTAACCGGTCTATTTCTTGCTATACACTACACTCCAGACATCAGCACCGCCTTCTCATCGGTAATTCACATCACTTGCGATGTAAACTACGGATGATTTATCCGAAACCTCCACGCAAATGGAGCATCCTTTTTTTTCGTCTGCATTTATGCTCACATTGGACGAGGCCTTTATTATGGATCTTATCTTAATACTAAAACATGGTATATAGGAGTAATTCTTCTTCTTTTACTTATAGTAACTGCTTTCATCGGATATGTACTCCCTTGAGGACAAATATCTTTCTGAGGCGCTACTGTCATCACCAACCTCTTATCTGCAATCCCTTATATTGGGACCACTCTTGTCCAATGAATTTGGGGGGGATTCTCAGTGGATAATGCCACCCTTACCCGATTCTTTGCACTACACTTCCTGTTCCCATTTGTCATCGTAGCTGCAACTTTGGTTCACCTCCTATTTTTACATCAGTCCGGCTCCAACAACCCTCTAGGATTAAACTCCAACGCCGATAAAATCCAATTCCACCCACAATTCAGCTTCAAAGACATTTTAGGTTTCATCATCTTCCTAGCGTTCCTAACCAGCCTTGCCCTATTTGATCCACATCTTCTAGCTGACCCTGATAATTTTACCCCCTCTAATCCGCTCGTCACCCCCCCCCATATTAAACCCGAGTGATACTTCTTATTTGCTTATGCGATCTTACGATCCACCCCAAATAAGCTAGGAGGCGTCATTGCTCTCCTTTCCTCTATCCTAATCCTTTTTCTAGTACCACTTCTCCACACCTCAAAAAAACGAACACTCATATTCCGGCCAATCGGACAATTTTTGTTCTGAACCCTTATCGCAGACTTTGCAATCCTCACTTGAATCGGCGGCATGCCAGTAGAACACCCTTTCATCACTATCGGACAAGTAGCTTCCGTTCTGTATTTCCTAATCTTCCTTGTCTTTATACCACTAGCCGGCTGGTTAGATGATAAAATTTCCTACTGGCCTATGCATCAACCACCCAATTTAAAAATAATCCACAACCTATGGGATTAAAGACCTGAAGAACTCAAAAAAGAGGGAATTTAACCCCCACTACCAGTCCCCAAAACTGGTATTCTACATTAAATTATTTTTTGACCCATATTTTATGGTGTTAATACATATATGTATTAACACCATTAATTTTTTTGACCCATATTTTATGGTGTTAATACATATATGTATTAACACCATTAATTTTTTTGACCCATATTTTATGGTGTTAATACATATATGTATTAACACCATTAATTTTTTTGACCCATATTTTATGGTGTTAATACATATATTTATTAACACCATTAATTTTTTTGACCCATATTTTATGGTGTTAATACATATATGTATTAACACCATTAATTTTTTTGACCCATATTTTATGGTGTTAATACATATATGTATTAACACCATTAATTTTTTTGACCCATATTTTATGGTGTTAATACATATATTGAAGAACACAATAATCCTTGAACACATAATGGTCTGAATACTAGCAATTCATGTAATAAAACTAAAATAGAAGAGCCAAAATATTGAATTAAATATATTCTAACATCAAACCCCATACCAGCCTTATCAAATATAATGCGCAGTAAGAAATCACCAACCAGCACGAGTAAAAACACACGGTTATTGATGGTCAGGGACAATAAATGTGGGGGTTTCACAAATTTAATTATTCCTGGCATTTGGTTCCTATTTCAGGGCCATACATTTAATAAATCCCCTAACCTGCTTTTACCTGGCATAAGTTAATGGTGGAGTACATAACCGGGAGCACCCCCCATGCCGAGCATTCTTTCTAAAGGGTTATCAATATTTTTTTTTGGTTTCCTTTCAATTACATTTCACAGTGCAAAGCTAAGACTAAAAAACAAGGTAGAACATTTACCCTTGGTACGACAAAGTATATTAATGCTTTAAAACCCATATGAAATACTCACAATCAATTATATCAAGGGCATAACAAGAACAAATGATCTCCTAAATATATTAAGAATTTCATTACCCCCCCCTACCCCCCCCAAAGATGGTGTGTACTTGTTGAACTTCTCATAACATACATTATATAACATACATTATATAACATACATTATATAACATACATTATATAACATACATTATATAACATACATTATATAACATACATTATATAACATACATTATATAACATACATTATATAGTATACATTATATAGTATACATTATATAGTATACATTATATAGTATACATTATATAGTATACATTATATAGTATACATTATATAGTATACATTATATAGTATACATTATATAGTATACATTATATAGTATACATTATATAGTGTACATTATATAGTGTACATTATATAGTGTACATTATATAGTGTACATTATATAGTATACATTATATAGTATACATTATATAGTATACATTATATAGTGTACATTATATAGTGTACATTATATAGTGTACATTATATAGTGTACATTATATAGTATACATTATATAGTATACATTATATAGTATACATTATATAGTATACATTATATAGTGTACATTATATAGTGTACATTATATAGTGTACATTATATAGTGTACATTATATAGTGTACATTATATAGTGTACATTATATAGTGTACATTATATAGTGTACATTATATAGTGTACATTATATAGTGTACATTATATAGTGTACATTATATAGTGTACATTATATAATGTACATTATATAATGTACACTATATAGTATACATTATATAGTGTACATTATATAGTGTACATTATATAGTGTACATTATATAGTGTACATTATATAGTGTACATTATATAGTGTACATTATATAGTATACATTATATAGTATACATTATATAGTATACATTATATAGTATACATTATATAGTGTACATTATATAGTGTACATTATATAGTGTACATTATATAGTGTACATTATATAGTGTACATTATATAGTGTACATTATATAGTGTACATTATATAATGTACACTATATAATGTACATTATATAGTGTACATTATATAGTGTACATTATATAGTATACATTATATAGTGTACATTATATAGTATACATTATATAGTATACATTATATAGTATACATTATATAGTATACATTATATAGTGTACATTATATAGTGTACATTATATAGTGTACATTATATAGTGTACATTATATAGTGTACATTATATAGTATACATTATATAGTGTACATTATATAGTGTACATTATATAGTGTACATTATATAGTGTACATTATATAGTGTACATTATATAGTGTACATTATATAGTGTACATTATATAGTGTACATTATATAGTGTACATTATATAATGTACACTATATAATGTATACTATATAATGTATACTATATAGTGTACATTATATAATATACATTATATAATATACATTATATAATATACATTATATAATATACATTATATAATTATTAGGTTTAGGACGATTACAAAAAAATATCTTAAAATTTTTTAGAAGCCTCGCCTACGTAGCTTAAATCAAAGCGTAGCACTGAAGATGCTAATATGGAGCCCTTAAACTCCCGAAGGCACAAAAGTTTAGTCCTAGCTTTATTATCAACTAACGCCTAGTTTACACATGCAAGTATCCGCGCCCCCGTGAGTATTGCCCTAAAAACCCTATAAGTTATAGGAGCTGGCATCAGGCTCATATCTTAGCCCACGACGCCCAGCGTATTGCCACACCCCCAAGGGTCGACAGCAGTGCTAAACATTAAGCCATAAGTGTAAGCTTGACTTAGCTAAGGCATTAAGGGCCGGTCAAAACTCGTGCCAGCCACCGCGGTTATACGAGTGAGCCCAAGCTGATAAAAACCGGCGTAAAGGGTGGTTAAGAGTATTATTAGTAAGGCCAAAAGTCCTATAGCGCTGTTAAATATATGATAGGATAAGAAGCCCATACACGAAAGTAGCTTTACAACTTCTGACCCCACGAAAACTAGGGCACAAACTGGGATTAGAGACCCCACTATGCCTAGACGTAAACAATGGTGATACATAACAAGTCACCCGCCTGGGAACTACGAGCGAGAGCTTGAAACCCAAAGGACTTGGCGGTGCTTTAACCCCCCTAGAGGAGCCCGTCCTAGAACCGATAATACCCGTTAAACCCTACCCCCCCTAGACATACAGCTTGTATACCGCCGTCGACAGCTTACCCTATGAAGGAAATATAAGATAGCAAAGCCGGCATAATTGCCTTAAACGTCAGGTCGAGGTGCAGCCCATGGAGGGGTGTGAGATAGGCTACATTCACTTATTAAGTGTATACGAATGATGCGTTGAAATATGCATGCTGAAGGAGGATTTAGTAGTAAGTATAAAATAGAGAGTTATACTGAACAAGGCTCAGAAGCGCGTACACACCGCCCGTCACTCTCCCCGAAAATTTGATTATTTTTTACATAAAACTAGTACTTATTGTCAAGGGGAGAGAAGTCGAAACAAGGTAAGTGTACTGGAAGGTGCACTTGGGACAACTCAGAGTGTAACTTAATAGCTAAAGTTTCTCCCTTACATTGAGAGGACACCTGTGCAAATCAGGTCGCTCTGACACCTTAAACCTAGCCCCAATAATTTGAATTTAGCAAGATAAGATAATGATATCACCAACACCCTAAACACAATATTTAATAAACCATTCTTTAGCCTTAGTATAGGAGATAGAAAAGGAAAACGACGGCGCCATAGAAAAGTACCGCAAGGGAAAGTTGAAAGAGAAATGAAAAACTTCAAGTATGAAAAAGCAGAGATTCCCCCTCTTACCTTTTGCATCATGGTTTAGCTAGTATATTCAAGCAAAATGCATTTTAGTTTGAAACCCCGAAACTAAAGCGAGCTACTTCAAGACAGCCTATCCGAGACATACTTATCTCTTAGACCAAAGAATTATACCTAAATACTAAAAGATTACTTTTTGTCATCTCTAGAGAAAGAGGATTCGAACCTATACTAAGAAGATCAAAACTTCTTGTGCTCCCAGTACACTACTCTCTATTTTATTTAGTGGGTTAACAATAAAGGCCTTAAGCATACTATAACAAAGATGTTCAAACCCTTCCTAATATTTGACCTATTTTAATAGCCTTTCACAATACCTTATATTAATTTATCCTATAGATATATAAAGGTTTAATTCTTAAGTCTTCTCTTTTCTGCCTTTTTCCTCCTAACCCATTCACACCATCGTCTCTTAGGCAATACTTATATTATAATACTACAACCCTTTGGTAAACAACAAACCAATCAAACTCGTACGCATTGATAGCTTAGTTCATAGCGATAGTTTTGTAAGCTATAGGTCGGGGGTTCGACTCCCTCTCAATGCTTAAAGACTAAATAGAAGTCTCACGCTTCCCTAGCCTTTATGTATTCACTTGCTTTATAACGAAAATAGAGTGGAGTATTGAAACAAGCAAGTATACTGTAAAAGTATATTTGAAATAGTTCGGAGTGTAACTTAATAGCTAAAGTTTCTCCCTTACATTGAGAGGACACCTGTGCAAATCAGGTCGCTCTGACACCTTAAACCTAGCCCCAATAATTTGAATTTAGCAAGATAAGATAATGATATCACCAACACCCTAAACACAATATTTAATAAACCATTCTTTAGCCTTAGTATAGGAGATAGAAAAGGAAAACGACGGCGCCATAGAAAAGTACCGCAAGGGAAAGTTGAAAGAGAAATGAAAAACTTCAAGTATGAAAAAGCAGAGATTCCCCCTCTTACCTTTTGCATCATGGTTTAGCTAGTATATTCAAGCAAAATGCATTTTAGTTTGAAACCCCGAAACTAAAGCGAGCTACTTCAAGACAGCCTATCCAGGGCGCACCCGTCTCTGTGGCAATAGAGTGGGATGAGCTTCAAGTAGCGGTGAAATGCCTATCGAGCTTAGTGATAGCTGGTTGCCTGAGAAATGGATAAAAGTTCAGCCTTTGAGTCACTTTTTAAGATATATAAATCTGCAAAACTTAAAAAGAAGCTCAAAGAGTTAATCACTGGAGGTACAGCTCGTTTGATAAAAGATACAACTTTAATAAAAGGGTAAGGATCATAAAAACCTATGTGATTAATACATGTGGGCCTGAGAGCAGCCACCACTTAACAGAATGCGTTATAGCTCGCACCATCACACTCTCTCGATTCTGATAACTAAATCCAACCCCTTTAATACCATATCAGGCCTCTCCATGCAGACATGGAAGAGATAATGCTAAAATGAGTAATAAGAGGCCTAGCCCTCTCCAGTGCATGCGTGTATATCGAAACGGACCAACCATCGAAAATTAACGATCCCAATTAAAGAGGGTACAGGATTAAAAAAGATATAAATTGAAAATACAACCTGATAAAATCGTTAACCCGACACAGGAATGCTAAAGGAAAGACTAAAAAGAAAAGAAGGAACTCGGCAAACAAAAGCCTCGCCTGTTTACCAAAAACATCACCTCTTGAGAACATCAGATAAGAGGCCTCGCCTGCCCTGTGACTATATGTTTAACGGCCGCGGTATCTTGACCGTGCAAAGGTAGCGTAATCAATTGTCTTTTAAATGGAGACCAGTATGAATGGCGCAACGAGGGCTTAACTGTCTCCTTTTCTTGGT
The DNA here is from genome assembly GCA_013358685.1 of Antennarius maculatus. Classification (NCBI taxonomy): domain Eukaryota; kingdom Metazoa; phylum Chordata; class Actinopteri; order Lophiiformes; family Antennariidae; genus Antennarius; species Antennarius maculatus. The sequence continues at coordinate 20,290 of JABVMC010000086.1, read as the reverse complement.
CAATGAAATTGATCTCCCCGTGCAGAAGCGGGGATAAAAACATAAGACGAGAAGACCCTGTGGAGCTTTAGACGCTGGAACAGCCAGATGTTTAAGATGTCTCATTAAAAGACAGCAATTCAAAGTTCCTGTTCCTATGTCTTTGGTTGGGGCGACCACGGAGTAAAAGAAAACCTCCGCGTGGAACGGGAGTACTACTCCTCAAAACCAGGGCTACCGCCCTAATTATCAGAACTTCTGACCTTACAGATCCGGTTTTAAACCGATTAGCGAATCAAGTTACCCCAGGGATAACAGCGCAATCCCCTTTAAAAGGCCATATCTAAAAGGGGGTTTACGACCTCGATGTTGGATCAGGACATCCTATTGGTGTAGCAGCTATTAAGGGTTCGTTTGTTCAACGATTAAAGTCCTACGTGAACTGAGTTCAGACCGAAGTAATTCAGGTCAGATTCTATCTATGAATTGACTTTCTCTAGTACGAAAGGATCGAGATTATTGGTGGAGTCAATATTTAAAGTACACTCCCTCCCTAGCTTAGGAAAACAACTAAAAAAGACAAGGGACATATTAAAAATCCCGAGATCAGGGAACATTGGTATGGCAGAATCTGGCTAATGCTAAAGACCTAAGCTCTTTTTATAGAGGTTCAAATCCTCTTACCAATTATGACCTATGTAGCTCTCACCCACCTTGCCAACCCGTTGGCCTTTATTGTCCCGGTTCTGCTAGCCGTAGCATTCTTAACATTAATTGAGCGAAAAGTATTAGGTTATATACAATTACGTAAAGGTCCTAATATTGTAGGACCATATGGTATTTTCCAACCTATTGCTGATGGGTTAAAACTATTTACGAAAGAGCCCGTTCGACCTTCTAATTCTTCACCAATCTTATTTCTTGTTATACCAACACTAGCGCTAACGCTGGCTTTAAGTTTATGAGCCCCTATACCAATACCTTGACCGGTCCTTAACTTAAACCTCGGACTTCTATTTATTCTAGCTTTATCAAGTCTTGCAGTATATCCAATCCTTGGCTCAGGTTGAGCCTCAAACTCAAAATACGCATTAATTGGGGCACTTCGAGCCGTGGCTCAAACTATTTCGTATGAAGTTAGCCTCGCACTAATCCTTCTTGCCTGCGTAATCTTCGCAGGAGACTTTAGCTTGCAAACTTTTAATGTCTCACAAGAAAATATTTGAATAGTATTACCCGCCTGACCTATTGCAGCTATATGATACACCTCAACACTAGCAGAGACGAATCGAGCTCCTTTTGATCTTACCGAGGGGGAATCCGAACTAGTCTCCGGATTTAATGTTGAGTATGGAGGGGGCCCCTTTGCCCTATTCTTTCTTGCAGAATACGCTAATATCCTGTTAATAAATACACTCTCGGCATTATTATTCTTAGGGTCTTTATATATGCCTTTATTACCAGAACTCTCTGCAATCAATATAATAGCCAAAGCGACACTATTGTCCACCTTATTTCTCTGAATCCGTGCTTCTTACCCACGATTCCGATATGATCAGCTAATGCACCTTACCTGAAAAAATTTTCTTCCTTTAACATTAGCCTTACTCACATGGCACTTGGCATTAGTTATTACGCTTGCCGGCCTGCCCCCAAGTTTATAATATAGGAACCGTGCCTGAATAAAGGGCTACTTTGATAGAGTAGACTATGGGGATTACATCTCCCCCGGTTCCTAGAGGAAAAAGACTTAAATCTATCTTACGAGATTAGAACTTCCAGTGCTCCTAAAACAGAGCCCTGGTATGATATGGTAGAGTCAGCTAAGAAAGCTTTTGGGCCCATGCCCCAAACACGAAGGTTTAAATCCCTCCTTTACCTAAAATGGCACCTCACATCACCATAGTTTGACTATCCTCCATAATATTTGGAACCATCCTAACATTAATAAGCTCTCACTGACTTACCGCATGAGCCGGCCTTGTTATTAACTCTATTTCTTTTGTGCCCATGTTGTTCAAAAGTTCTACCCCCCGAGCTGTTGAATCTTCAGCCAAGTACTTTTTAGTTCAAGCACTTGCCGCATCAATAGTCTTATTTGCTATTTTAGCTAACGCTTGACATACAGGATCTTGACAAGTAAACAGCCCCCTTAGTCCATTTAACCTCTTTTTATTAACAATGGCCTTAGCATTGAAAATAGGAATGGCCCCTATACACATATGAATACCAGAAGTATTACAAGGTGTAGATCTAACAGCAGGCCTTATTTTAAGCACTTGACAGAAGATTGCACCATTTTTTTTAATATATCAACTTAATGGGCCTAACTATTTAATTTTTTTTATAGGCCTATCATCTATTATTATTGGAGCTTGAGGCGGTTTAAACCAAACACAATTGCGAAAAATACTCGCCTATTCTTCTATTACACATATAGGGTGGATTCTTATAATCCTACAATTCTCACGATGGCTTAGCCTTCTAATGCTCTTACTCTATATATGTATAACTACTTCAATTTTCCTAAACCTAATTCTAACCTCTTCGACAACCTTTGCCTCATTGGCTTCTTCACCATCAAAGTCTTTGCTGGCCTCAATCCTATTATCCATTGCGCTTCTATCGCTTGCAGGTATACCCCCTTTAACTGGTTTCATACCAAAATGATTTATTACAGTAGAATTAATTCAACAAGGTCACGAACTAACCGCTGCTCTTTTAATTCCTCCTACCTTGTTTAGTCTCTACTTTTATGCTCGCGTTTCATACGTAATTATTCTTACAGCATCCCCAAATAACACACCAGGCACAACCGTCTGACGGGCACCTCAGAATAAACCAACAACTCTATTCAGTATTTTTATTGTTATTACAGCAATAATATTACCTATCGCCCCGACGATTTTAGTCCTTTTCCAATAAGAAAAGTTATACCTGGATAACTTGTTTTAGAAGCTTAAGTTAACAAAACTATAGGCCTTCAAAGCCTAAAATGAGGTCAAACACCCCTCAGCTTCTGTTAAGGTTTGCAAGATCTTACCTTACATCTTTTGCTTGCAAAACAAATGCTTTATCTAAGCTAAAACCTCACTAGGCGAGCGGGCCTTGATCCCACAAACATTTAGTTAACAGCTAAGCGTCTAAACCAACCGACCTCCGCCTAACCTAACCACCCTAGAGGTGGTGGATAAAGCTCCGGCAGATCTTTTAACCTGCCTCTCCAGATTTGCAATCTGGCATGTTACACCCCGAAGCTTGATAAGAAGAGGTTATATCCTCTGTCTGCGGGGCTACAACCCGCCACCTATCTCGGCCATCTTACCTGTGGCAATCACCCGGTGATTTTTTTCAACAAACCATAAAGACATTGGTACACTATACCTTGTATTCGGAGCATGAGCTGGCATAGTGGGAACAGCCCTCAGCCTATTAATCCGAGCAGAGTTGAGTCAACCGGGCGCACTACTAGCTGATGATCAGATTTATAACGTTATTGTCACAGCACACGCTTTTGTTATAATCTTCTTTATGGTTATGCCTATTATAATTGGTGGATTTGGTAATTGACTGATCCCTTTAATAATTGGAGCCCCTGATATAGCATTCCCTCGAATGAATAATATAAGCTTCTGGCTTTTACCCCCTTCTTTTCTACTTCTATTGGCCTCATCCGGAGTGGAAGCCGGAGCAGGAACAGGATGAACAGTCTACCCTCCCCTTGCTGGCAATCTAGCCCACGCCGGGGCATCCGTCGATCTCACTATCTTTTCACTTCACCTCGCTGGTGTATCATCCATCCTAGGTGCTATTAATTTCATTACAACCATTATTAACATAAAACCCCCAGCTATCTCACAATATCAAACCCCCTTGTTTGTATGAGCTGTTTTAATTACTGCTGTACTTCTTCTTCTTTCACTTCCTGTTCTTGCTGCTGGTATCACAATATTATTAACTGACCGAAACCTTAACACTGCTTTTTTCGATCCTGCTGGAGGAGGAGACCCCATTCTCTATCAACACCTATTCTGATTCTTTGGCCACCCTGAAGTTTATATTTTAATTATCCCCGGATTCGGGATAATTTCACATATCGTTACATATTACTCAGGAAAAAAGAACCTTTTGGATATATAGGTATAGTCTGAGCTATGATGGCTATCGGACTGCTTGGATTCATTGTGTGAGCCCACCATATATTTACGGTCGGAATGGATGTCGATACCCGAGCCTATTTTACATCTGCTACTATGATCATTGCCATCCCCACAGGGGTAAAAGTATTTAGCTGATTAGCCACCCTTCACGGAGGTTCTATTAAATGAGAGACCCCACTTTTATGAGCATTAGGATTTATTTTTCTCTTCACAGTAGGTGGCTTAACAGGGATCGTTTTAGCCAATTCATCTTTAGATATTGTCCTTCATGACACATATTACGTAGTAGCACACTTCCACTACGTTCTATCCATAGGTGCTGTTTTTGCCATTATAGGAGGCTTTATACACTGGTTCCCTTTATTCTCAGGGTATACACTTCACAACACATGAACAAAAGTACATTTCGGCGTTATATTCACAGGTGTTAACTTAACATTTTTCCCACAACACTTTTTAGGCCTTGCTGGAATGCCTCGACGATACTCCGATTACCCAGACGCATACACCCTATGAAACACAATTTCATCAATTGGCTCACTAACATCCCTAGTTGCTATAGTACTATTCTTGTTTATTATCTGAGAAGCATTCTCAGCCAAACGTGAAGTTCTCTCAGTTGAGACGGCTATAATAAACGTGGAGTGACTCCATGGTTGTCCCCCTCCTTACCACACATTTGAAGAGCCTGCGTTTGTTCTCATTCAAATAAAGTAAAACCGAGAAAGGGAGGAGTCGAACCTCCATCAGTTGGTTTCAAGCCAACTACATAACCACTCTGCCACTTTCTTCAGAGTACTAGTATAATCGACAATACACTGCCTTGTCAAGACAGTACTGCAAGTTAAATTCCTGCGCACTCTTAATACTATATGGCATATTCTGCGCAATTGGGGTTTCAAGACGCGGCCTCTCCTATTATAGAAGAGCTCTTACATTTCCACGACCATGCCCTAATAATTATTCTTCTTATTAGTATTTTGGTTACATATATGATGGTTATCACCTCCTATACTAAAATTTATAACAAAAACATCACTGACTCACAGCTAATTGAGACAATCTGAACAATTTTACCTGCAATAACACTCACCCTCATTGCCCTCCCATCCCTTCGCATTCTTTACTTAATAGACGAGGTCAACAAACCGCACCTTACCATTAAGGCCATTGGGCACCAATGATACTGAACCTATGAATACTCTGATTACGCAATACTAGAGTTTGACTCATATATAATTCCAACATCTGACCTTCTGCCCGGTCAGTTTCGTCTACTAGAAGTAGACCATCGAATAATTACACCTATTGGAAGCCCGCTTCGAGTTCTTGTGTCCGCAGAAGATGTATTACACTCCTGAGCCATCCCAGCCCTTGGCATTAAAATAGATGCTATTCCAGGGCGATTAAATCAAACGGCCTTCACTGTTACTCGACCAGGTGTATTCTACGGTCAATGCTCTGAGATTTGTGGGGCTAATCACAGCTTTATACCTATTGTACTAGAAGCGGTCCCCTTGGAACATTTCGAAAACTGATACTCCTTAATACTTCAGGACGTATCACTGAGTAGCTAAACTGACTAAAGCGTTAGCCTTTTAAGCTAAAGATTGGTGGCTACAATCACCCGCAGTGGACTATAACACTCCTAAAACTAAGTGTCTAAGAAGTAAAAATTTACGCGAGTGACAACTCAAAACAGTTAAGTTACTAACCCTTAGAACCATGCCACAACTCGACCCTCAACCTTGATTCTTTCTGCTTTTAGTCATCTGAATCATATTCTCCACCCTTGCGTTCCCGGGCATTTTAAAAACTAATTATCCTTATTTACCCGATCCTAAATCATTAAAAAATAATTTAAACTTGAAATCAAGAACAAATGGCACTAAACTACTTCAATCAATTTTTACCCCCTCAATTCTTAGGTATTCAACTAACTATCTTAGCTCTTATTTTTCCTCAAGTTATTTTCACTCTTCAATCACCCAAATGATTAACCAACCGACTTTTAACACTTCAACAGTGGTTTATACTAAAAGTAACTCATAATTTATTTAGTCCATTAAAAATCCAAACACATAAATGGGCCGCTTTGTTAGTTACTCTTCTTGTCTACCTTATTTCACTTAACACACTTGGCCTATTACCCTACACATTTACCCCAACCACACAACTGTCTATTAACCTATCATTAGCAGTCCCACTTTGACTTATGGCGGTAGTCATTGGAATCTGACATCGGCCAAATAAGACTCTTGCCCATTTTCTACCCCAGGGAACTCCAACTTCTCTTATTCCCGCGCTTGTAATAATTGAAACTATTAGTTTACTTATTCGGCCCCTAGCGCTTGGAGTTCGACTAACAGCTAACCTAACAGCAGGGCATCTTTTAATCCAGTTAATCTCAACAGCCATCCTAACACTTCTTCCAATTATACCTGGAGTAGCGCTACTAGCTGCGGTACTTCTAATCTTATTAACATTATTGGAAGTTGCAGTGGCACTCATTCAGGCCTATGTATTTGTGCTTCTCTTAACTCTATATTTGGAGGAAAATATCTAATGGCCCACCAAAATCACCCTTACCATATAGTCAACCCCAGCCCTTGACCCCTTACAGGCGCAGTCGCTGCTCTTTTGATAACGTCCGGCCTTGCTATTTGGTTCCATTACCATAAAACCGCCCCAATAATATTAGGACTTATTCTCCTCCTCCTTACAATGTATCAGTGATGACGTGATATTGTTCGAGAGGCAACCTTTCAAGGGCACCACACACCTCCAGTTCAAAAAGGTTTACGATACGGTATAATCCTTTTCATCACATCAGAAGTGTTCTTCTTCCTTGGATTTTTCTGAGCATTCTTCCATTCTAGCCTAGCGCCAACCCCGGAGCTAGGAGGCTGCTGACCCCCTACAGGGCTTATAACTTTAAACCCTTTTGAGGTTCCCCTCTTAAACACTGCCGTCCTACTTGCATCAGGAGCTACAGTGACTTGAGCACATCATGCTTTAATAGAAGGACAACGAGAACAAGCAATAAACTCATTGCTTTTAACAGTGCTTTTAGGCCTCTATTTCACAGCACTTCAAGCTATTGAATATCATGAAGCCCCCTTTACAATCGCGGATAGCATCTATGGCTCTACTTTCTTCGTGGCCACAGGTTTCCATGGCCTTCATGTAATCATTGGAACAACTTTTCTAACAATTTGCCTTTTACGACAAGTTCAACACCACTTCACCTCCCATCATCACTTCGGCTTTGAAGCAGCTGCCTGATACTGACACTTTGTAGACGTTGTTTGATTATTCCTATATATCTCAATCTACTGATGAGGCTCATAATCTTTCTAGTAATAAAATTAATACAAGTGGCTTCCAACCACAAAATCTTGGTTTAATTCCAAGGAAAGATAATTAATTTATTAACAATAACCCTTACCATTTCTGCAGCCCTCTCGATTTTACTCATTTTTGTCTCATTTTGACTTCCACAAATGTCACCTGATTATGAAAAAACATCCCCTTATGAATGCGGATTTGACCCTTTAGGATCCGCTCGCCTCCCCTTCTCATTACGATTTTTTCTGGTCGCTATCTTGTTTCTTCTTTTCGATTTAGAAATCGTCTTACTTATACCCCTCCCATGAGGAGCGCAGGCAACATCGCCTATTTCTGCACTTATTCTAACCTTCACAGTCTTAACCTTATTAACTCTTGGATTAATCCACGAGTGAATCCAAGGGGGCCTAGAGTGAGCAGAGTATGAAAGTTAGTTTAAACAAAATACTTGATTTCGACTCAAGAGACCCTCAGCGAAAACCTGAGACTTTCATTATGCCTTTAGCCCTATTTGCAGCCTCTTCTGCTTTTTTATTAAGTTTACTAGGCCTAACGCTTAACCGAACCCATCTTTTATCAGCGCTTCTTTGCTTGGAAGGTATGGTGCTCTCCCTGTTTATAGCGCTTTCTTTATGAATGCTCTATTTAACTGCCGTAAACTTCACCGTTTCACAGTTTTCATACTTTCACTATCCGCCTGCGAAGCTAGCACCGGGTTAGCATTACTAGTGGCATCTTCACGAACACATGGCTCAGATCACATCCAAAGCTTCAACCTCTTACAATGTTAAAAATCCTCGTTCCAACTTTAATATTAACCCCAACTATCTGATTCTCCCCCCATGCATTCTGCATGATCTCGCTCTACAAGTTATAGCCTTCTACTGGCAACAATAAGCCTTTATTGATTAAACCACCTTCAGAAGTCACATGAACGTTTTTTAAACCCTTATATAGCAATTGATCAAATTTCCGCGCCTTTATTAGTTCTCTCATGCTGGCATTCTACCACTAATAATTATTGCTAGTCAAGGGCACATGATTAAAGAACCAGTAGAACGCCAGCGAACATTCCTTCTACTCTTAATCCTAATACATGTTTTATTAATGCTTGCCTTCAGCGCTGCTGAAATATTAATATTTTATGTAATATTTGAAGCAACTCTTATCCCCACTCTTGCTCTAATTACTCGATGAGGTAACAAGCAGAACGATTAAATGCAGGCACATACTTACTACTTTATACCTTTGCAGGCTCTCTCCCTATACTAGTAGCTCTTTTAACACTTCAAAACTTAACAGGTACTCTATCACTCCTTACCCTTCCGTTTGATCCATTACACACTCGACACCACTTATAGTGCCCCCGAGCCCTATGAATCGGGCTGCTTAGGGGCAACTTTAGTTAAAATACCACTCTACGGAGTTCACCTTTGATTACCAAAGGCACATGTTGAAGCCCCTGTAGCAGGCTCTATAATTCTAGCTGCCGTACTTTTAAAACTTGGAGGATACGGTATAATACGAATTATAGTCATCTTAAGCCCTTTAACAAAAGAATTAAGCTAGCCCTTTCATTATTATTGCCCTTTGAGGAATTATCATAATAGGCTCAGTCTGCCTACGACAGACAGACCTTAAATCACTAATTGCTTACTCCTCAGTCGCCCATATAGGCCTAGTAATTGCAGGTATTTTAACACAAACACCCTGAGGACATTCAGGAGCCCTTATATTAATAATTGCGCATGGACTAACCTCCTCCGCCCCTTTTCTGCTTAGCCAACACTAATTATGACGCAACAAAGCCGCACAATAGTATAGTCCGAGGGACTCAACTTGTTCTGCCCCTTATAGGGACATGATTATTATTTGCCTCATTAGCTAATTTTGGCACTTCCTTCCCTTCCTAATTTAATTGGAGAGCTAATAGTGATTATAGCACTGTTCGACTGATCCTCCTGGTCTATTCTAATAACTGGAATATCAACACTAATCACCGCAGCCTATTCTATTTATATGTTCCTACTAACCCAGCGGGGCCCACAACCCCTCATATTTTGGCCCTAGAACCAACACAAACTCGAGAACACCTGTTGATAGCCCTTCACCTTATTCCACTATTACTACTATTTTAAAACCAGGACTAATCTCAGGAAACTATTGCAGACTAGTTTAATAAAAACAACTAGATTGTGATTCTGGTAACAAGGGGTAAAACCCCTTTGTCAGCCTGAATGAGGCTTGCAGCTAAAAAATTTGCTAAATTTTTGAACCCTAGTTGGTTCTAGGGCTTATTCAACTCAGCTCTTGAAGGATAACAGTTCATCCCTTGGACTTAGGACCCAAAAACTCTTGGTGCAAATCCAAGCCAGAGCTATGCTTTCAAACACGGATTTAATTACCTCCAGCTTTGTCATCTCACTAATACTCCTAGCTCGCCCACTATTATTATTTACCTTTCCACTCACAAAACCATACCATTCCCTGGTAACTCAAACAAAGAAAGCCGTCACATCTGCGCTTGCAGTATCAACCTTTTCTTTAATTCTATTTGTCAGCGAAGGGACAGAGACGATTGCTTCAACCTGAACCTGAATAAACCTACACACACTAAACATTGCATTAAGTTTTAAAATTGATAATTACTCAATTATCTTTACCCCTATTGCACTATTTGTCACATGATCAATCCTAGACTTTGCTTCCTGATACATGCATAATGACCCTTATATCAACCAATTTTTTAAATACTTAATGATTTTCTTAATTTCTATAATTGTACTAACCACCGCCGGTAATATATTTCAACTCTTCGTTGGTTGGGAAGGAGTAGGAATTATATCCTTCCTGCTCATTAGTTGATGAAAGGGGCGGGCTGATGCAAACACCGCAGCTCTACAAGCAGTACTCTACAACCGAATTGGAGATATCGGCTTGATCCTTACTATAGCATGGTTAGCAATTAACCTAAACTCTTGAGAATTACAAGAGATGTTTACAAACGCTAAAAACTATGATCTTACACTCCCACTATTAGGCCTAGTACTTGCCGCAAGCGGAAAATCAGCACAGTTTGGGCTTCACCCCTGACTACCCTCAGCAATAGAAGGCCCTACTCCAGTCTCAGCGCTACTCCATTCAAGTACTATGGTAGTAGCTGGTATCTTTCTATTGATTCGAATAAACCCATTAATAGAGAATAACCAAATCTTATTAACTATTTGCCTGTGTTTAGGAGCCCTCACCACTTTTTTTACTGCTACATGTGCTTTGACCCAAAATGATATTAAGAAAATTATTGCCTTCTCAACATCCAGCCAGCTAGGTTTAATAATAGTGACAATTGGACTTAATCAACCACAACTAGCGTTCTTACACATCTGCACCCACGCCTTTTTTAAGGCTATATTATTTCTTTGCTCAGGTTCACTCATCCACAGTTTAAATGACGAACAGGACATTCGGAAGATAGGGGGTATATTTAACCTAATACCTTTCACGACATCTTCACTTATAATTGGAAGCTTAGCTCTTACAGGAACACCATTCTTAACGGGATTCTTCTCCAAAGACCCTATTATTGAAGCCCTTAATACTTCATATTTGAATACATGAGCACTAATCCTGACACTTCTAGCTACCTCTTTTACTGCCGCCTATAGTCTTCGTATTATTTTCTTTGTGTTAATAAACTACCCCCGATTTAACTCATTAACACCAATTAATGAGAATAACCCTTCAGTAATTAAACCTATTAAGCGCCTAGCTTGAGGGAGTATTATTGCAGGCTTTACAATTACCTCAAGCATTTTACCGCTTAAAACACCAATCCTAACAATATCATTACCCCTTAAAATAGCTGCACTCTCAGTAACAATTATTGGACTTTTTACAGCATTAGACCTTGCATCTACAACCAATAAACATCTTAAAACTACTCCTACCACACCTTTATATAATTTCTCCAATATGTTAGGATTCTTCCCAATCACCACACACCGACTGCTACCAAATCTTGCCTTAATACTAGGACAAAAGATCGCTACTCAAATGATCGACTTAACATGGTTAGAAAAAACTGGCCCAAAAGCAACAGTTGCTATAAGCCTCCCAATAATTACAACCATTAGCAATGCCCAACGAGGTGTAATTAAAACATATTTTATATTGTTTTCCCTTACCCTCTTGCTACTAACCTTCTTTACCTTAATCTAGACTGCTCGAATTACCCCCCGCCCAAACCCCCGGGTCAATTCAAGAACAATTAATAAAGTAACCAATAGAGCCCAAGCGCTTAATACCAATAGTCCCCCCCCAAAAGAGTATATTAAAGCTACCCCAGAAGTATCGCCACAAGATATAAACTGTCATCCGATCCCCTCCACGCCCGAAAGCAGGTCTCCTTCTGTGCCTCCGCATACCATTAGGTATACTAATAAGACCATTAATAAATACACAAGAAAGCAGGGTAACACAAAGCGGCTACCCAAACCTTCTGGATAAGGCTCAGCTGCTAAAGCTGCAGAATATCCGAACACTACTAATATCCCACCTAAATAAACTAAAAATAAAATTAATGACAAAAAGGGGGCCCCAGAAGCTGCCAAAATAGCACACCCAAAACCCGCAGCAACCACCAAACCAAATGCGCCATAGTAAGGAGAAGGGTTCGAAGCTACAACAGCTAACCCAACCACCCACCCTCAAAAAAGGGAAAACATCAAATATGCCATAATATAATTTCTACCTGGATTTCAACCAGGATCAGTAGCTTGAAAAACTACTGTTATTATTTAACTATAGAAACACTAATGACAAGCCTTCGAAAAACAAATCCTTTATTTGAAGTTGCAAACCGCACCTTTATTGACCTTCCAGCCCCTGCTAATATCTCAATTTGGTGAAACTTCGGCTCCCTTCTCGGCCTTTGCCTTATTAGTCAAATTCTAACCGGTCTATTTCTTGCTATACACTACACTCCAGACATCAGCACCGCCTTCTCATCGGTAATTCACATCACTTGCGATGTAAACTACGGATGATTTATCCGAAACCTCCACGCAAATGGAGCATCCTTTTTTTCGTCTGCATTTATGCTCACATTGGACGAGGCCTTTATTATGGATCTTATCTTAATACTAAAACATGGTATATAGGAGTAATTCTTCTTCTTTTACTTATAGTAACTGCTTTCATCGGATATGTACTCCCTTGAGGACAAATATCTTTCTGAGGCGCTACTGTCATCACCAACCTCTTATCTGCAATCCCTTATATTGGGACCACTCTTGTCCAATGAATTTGGGGGGGATTCTCAGTGGATAATGCCACCCTTACCCGATTCTTTGCACTACACTTCCTGTTCCCATTTGTCATCGTAGCTGCAACTTTGGTTCACCTCCTATTTTTACATCAGTCCGGCTCCAACAACCCTCTAGGATTAAACTCCAACGCCGATAAAATCCAATTCCACCCACAATTCAGCTTCAAAGACATTTTAGGTTTCATCATCTTCCTAGCGTTCCTAACCAGCCTTGCCCTATTTGATCCACATCTTCTAGCTGACCCTGATAATTTTACCCCCTCTAATCCGCTCGTCACCCCCCCCCCATATTAAACCCGAGTGATACTTCTTATTTGCTTATGCGATCTTACGATCCACCCCAAATAAGCTAGGAGGCGTCATTGCTCTCCTTTCCTCTATCCTAATCCTTTTTCTAGTACCACTTCTCCACACCTCAAAAAAACGAACACTCATATTCCGGCCAATCGGACAATTTTTGTTCTGAACCCTTATCGCAGACTTTGCAATCCTCACTTGAATCGGCGGCATGCCAGTAGAACACCCTTTCATCACTATCGGACAAGTAGCTTCCGTTCTGTATTTCCTAATCTTCCTTGTCTTTATACCACTAGCCGGCTGGTTAGATGATAAAATTTCCTACTGGCCTATGCATCAACCACCCAATTTAAAAATAATCCACAACCTATGGGATTAAAGACCTGAAGAACTCAAAAAAGAGGGAATTTAACCCCCACTACCAGTCCCCAAAACTGGTATTCTACATTAAATTATTTTTTGACCCATATTTTATGGTGTTAATACATATATGTATTAACACCATTAATTTTTTTGACCCATATTTTATGGTGTTAATACATATATGTATTAACACCATTAATTTTTTTGACCCATATTTTATGGTGTTAATACATATATGTATTAACACCATTAATTTTTTTGACCCATATTTTATGGTGTTAATACATATATGTATTAACACCATTAATTTTTTTGACCCATATTTTATGGTGTTAATACATATATGTATTAACACCATTAATTTTTTTGACCCATATTTTATGGTGTTAATACATATATGTATTAACACCATTAATTTTTTTGACCCATATTTTATGGTGTTAATACATATATGTATTAACACCATTAATTTTTTTGACCCATATTTTATGGTGTTAATACATATATGTATTAACACCATTAATTTTTTTGACCCATATTTTATGGTGTTAATACATATATTGAAGAACACAATAATCCTTGAACACATAATGGTCTGAATACTAGCAATTCATGTAATAAAACTAAAATAGAAGAGCCAAAATATTGAATTAAATATATTCTAACATCAAACCCCATACCAGCCTTATCAAATATAATGCGCAGTAAGAAATCACCAACCAGCACGAGTAAAAACACACGGTTATTGATGGTCAGGGACAATAAATGTGGGGGTTTCACAAATTTAATTATTCCTGGCATTTGGTTCCTATTTCAGGGCCATACATTTAATAAATCCCCTAACCTGCTTTTACCTGGCATAAGTTAATGGTGGAGTACATAACCGGGAGCACCCCCCATGCCGAGCATTCTTTCTAAAGGGTTATCAATATTTTTTTTTGGTTTCCTTTCAATTACATTTCACAGTGCAAAGCTAAGACTAAAAAACAAGGTAGAACATTTACCCTTGGTACGACAAAGTATATTAATGCTTTAAAACCCATATGAAATACTCACAATCAATTATATCAAGGGCATAACAAGAACAAATGATCTCCTAAATATATTAAGAATTTCATTACCCCCCCCTACCCCCCCCAAAGATGGTGTGTACTTGTTGAACTTCTCATAACATACATACATTATATAACATACATTATATAACATACATTATATAACATACATTATATAACATACATTATATAACATACATTATATAACATACATTATATAACATACATTATATAACATACATTATATAGTATACATTATATAGTATACATTATATAGTATACATTATATAGTGTACATTATATGTATACATTATATATGTACATTATATAGTATACATTATATAGTGTACATTATATAGTATACATTATATAGTATACATTATATAGTGTACATTATATAGTGTACATTATATAGTGTACATTATATAGTGTACATTATATAGTGTACATTATATAGTATACATTATATAGTATACATTATATAGTGTACATTATATAGTGTACATTATATAGTACATTATATAGTACATTATAAGTATATATATAGTATACATTATATAGTGTACATTATATAGTGTACATTATATATGTACATTATATAGTGTACATTATATAGTGTACATTTATAGTGTACATTATATAGTGTACATTATATAGTGTACATTATATTGTACATTATATAGTGTACATTATATAGTGTACATTATATAGTGTACATTATATAGTGTACATTATATAGTGTACATTATATAGTGTACATTATATAGTGTACATTATATAGTGTACATTATATAGTGTACATTATATAGTGTACATTATATAGTGTACATTATATAGTGTACATTATAGTGTACATATATAGTTACATTATATAATATACATTATAATGTATATTATATAATGTATATTATATAATGTATATTATATAATTATTAGGTTTAGGACGATTACAAAAAAATATCTTAAAATTTTTTAGAAGCCTCGCCTACGTAGCTTAAATCAAAGCGTAGCACTGAAGATGCTAATATGGAGCCCTTAAACTCCCGAAGGCACAAAAGTTTAGTCCTAGCTTTATTATCAACTAACGCCTAGTTTACACATGCAAGTATCCGCGCCCCCGTGAGTATTGCCCTAAAAACCCTATAAGTTATAGGAGCTGGCATCAGGCTCATATCTTAGCCCACGACGCCCAGCGTATTGCCACACCCCCAAGGGTCGACAGCAGTGCTAAACATTAAGCCATAAGTGTAAGCTTGACTTAGCTAAGGCATTAAGGGCCGGTCAAAACTCGTGCCAGCCACCGCGGTTATACGAGTGAGCCCAAGCTGATAAAAACCGGCGTAAAGGGTGGTTAAGAGTATTATTAGTAAGGCCAAAAGTCCTATAGCGCTGTTAAATATATGATAGGATAAGAAGCCCATACACGAAAGTAGCTTTACAACTTCTGACCCCACGAAAACTAGGGCACAAACTGGGATTAGAGACCCCACTATGCCTAGACGTAAACAATGGTGATACATAACAAGTCACCCGCCTGGGAACTACGAGCGAGAGCTTGAAACCCAAAGGACTTGGCGGTGCTTTAACCCCCCTAGAGGAGCCCGTCCTAGAACCGATAATACCCGTTAAACCCTACCCCCCCTAGACATACAGCTTGTATACCGCCGTCGACAGCTTACCCTATGAAGGAAATATAAGATAGCAAAGCCGGCATAATTGCCTTAAACGTCAGGTCGAGGTGCAGCCCATGGAGGGGTGTGAGATAGGCTACATTCACTTATTAAGTGTATACGAATGATGCGTTGAAATATGCATGCTGAAGGAGGATTTAGTAGTAAGTATAAAATAGAGAGTTATACTGAACAAGGCTCAGAAGCGCGTACACACCGCCCGTCACTCTCCCCGAAAATTTGATTATTTTTTACATAAAACTAGTACTTATTGTCAAGGGGAGAGAAGTCGAAACAAGGTAAGTGTACTGGAAGGTGCACTTGGGACAACTCAGAGTGTAACTTAATAGCTAAAGTTTCTCCCTTACATTGAGAGGACACCTGTGCAAATCAGGTCGCTCTGACACCTTAAACCTAGCCCCAATAATTTGAATTTAGCAAGATAAGATAATGATATCACCAACACCCTAAACACAATATTTAATAAACCATTCTTTAGCCTTAGTATAGGAGATAGAAAAGGAAAACGACGGCGCCATAGAAAAGTACCGCAAGGGAAAGTTGAAAGAGAAATGAAAAACTTCAAGTATGAAAAAGCAGAGATTCCCCCTCTTACCTTTTGCATCATGGTTTAGCTAGTATATTCAAGCAAAATGCATTTTAGTTTGAAACCCCGAAACTAAAGCGAGCTACTTCAAGACAGCCTATCCGAGACATACTTATCTCTTAGACCAAAGAATTATACCTAAATACTAAAAGATTACTTTTTGTCATCTCTAGAGAAAGAGGATTCGAACCTATACTAAGAAGATCAAAACTTCTTGTGCTCCCAGTACACTACTCTCTATTTTATTTAGTGGGTTAACAATAAAGGCCTTAAGCATACTATAACAAAGATGTTCAAACCCTTCCTAATATTTGACCTATTTTAATAGCCTTTCACAATACCTTATATTAATTTATCCTATAGATATATAAAGGTTTAATTCTTAAGTCTTCTCTTTTCTGCCTTTTTCCTCCTAACCCATTCACACCATCGTCTCTTAGGCAATACTTATATTATAATACTACAACCCTTTGGTAAACAACAAACCAATCAAACTCGTACGCATTGATAGCTTAGTTCATAGCGATAGTTTTGTAAGCTATAGGTCGGGGGTTCGACTCCCTCTCAATGCTTAAAGACTAAATAGAAGTCTCACGCTTCCCTAGCCTTTATGTATTCACTTGCTTTATAACGAAAATAGAGTGGAGTATTGAAACAAGCAAGTATACTGTAAAAGTATATTTGAAATAGTTCGGAGTGTAACTTAATAGCTAAAGTTTCTCCCTTACATTGAGAGGACACCTGTGCAAATCAGGTCGCTCTGACACCTTAAACCTAGCCCCAATAATTTGAATTTAGCAAGATAAGATAATGATATCACCAACACCCTAAACACAATATTTAATAAACCATTCTTTAGCCTTAGTATAGGAGATAGAAAAGGAAAACGACGGCGCCATAGAAAAGTACCGCAAGGGAAAGTTGAAAGAGAAATGAAAAACTTCAAGTATGAAAAAGCAGAGATTCCCCCTCTTACCTTTTGCATCATGGTTTAGCTAGTATATTCAAGCAAAATGCATTTTAGTTTGAAACCCCGAAACTAAAGCGAGCTACTTCAAGACAGCCTATCCAGGGCGCACCCGTCTCTGTGGCAATAGAGTGGGATGAGCTTCAAGTAGCGGTGAAATGCCTATCGAGCTTAGTGATAGCTGGTTGCCTGAGAAATGGATAAAAGTTCAGCCTTTGAGTCACTTTTTAAGATATATAAATCTGCAAAACTTAAAAAGAAGCTCAAAGAGTTAATCACTGGAGGTACAGCTCGTTTGATAAAAGATACAACTTTAATAAAAGGGTAAGGATCATAAAAACCTATGTGATTAATACATGTGGGCCTGAGAGCAGCCACCACTTAACAGAATGCGTTATAGCTCGCACCATCACACTCTCTCGATTCTGATAACTAAATCCAACCCCTTTAATACCATATCAGGCCTCTCCATGCAGACATGGAAGAGATAATGCTAAAATGAGTAATAAGAGGCCTAGCCCTCTCCAGTGCATGCGTGTATATCGAAACGGACCAACCATCGAAAATTAACGATCCCAATTAAAGAGGGTACAGGATTAAAAAAGATATAAATTGAAAATACAACCTGATAAAATCGTTAACCCGACACAGGAATGCTAAAGGAAAGACTAAAAAGAAAAGAAGGAACTCGGCAAACAAAAGCCTCGCCTGTTTACCAAAAACATCACCTCTTGAGAACATCAGATAAGAGGCCTCGCCTGCCCTGTGACTATATGTTTAACGGCCGCGGTATCTTGACCGTGCAAAGGTAGCGTAATCAATTGTCTTTTAAATGGAGACCAGTATGAATGGCGCAACGAGGGCTTAACTGTCTCCTTTTCTTGGTCAATGAAATTGATCTCCCCGTGCAGAAGCGGGGATAAAAACATAAGACGAGAAGACCCTGTGGAGCTTTAGACGCTGGAACAGCCAGATGTTTAAGATGTCTCATTAAAAGACAGCAATTCAAAGTTCCTGTTCCTATGTCTTTGGTTGGGGCGACCACGGAGTAAAAGAAAACCTCCGCGTGGAACGGGAGTACTACTCCTCAAAACCAGGGCTACCGCCCTAATTATCAGAACTTCTGACCTTACAGATCCGGTTTTAAACCGATTAGCGAATCAAGTTACCCCAGGGATAACAGCGCAATCCCCTTTAAAAGGCCATATCTAAAAGGGGGTTTACGACCTCGATGTTGGATCAGGACATCCTATTGGTGTAGCAGCTATTAAGGGTTCGTTTGTTCAACGATTAAAGTCCTACGTGAACTGAGTTCAGACCGAAGTAATTCAGGTCAGATTCTATCTATGAATTGACTTTCTCTAGTACGAAAGGATCGAGATTATTGGTGGAGTCAATATTTAAAGTACACTCCCTCCCTAGCTTAGGAAAACAACTAAAAAAGACAAGGGACATATTAAAAATCCCGAGATCAGGGAACATTGGTATGGCAGAATCTGGCTAATGCTAAAGACCTAAGCTCTTTTTATAGAGGTTCAAATCCTCTTACCAATTATGACCTATGTAGCTCTCACCCACCTTGCCAACCCGTTGGCCTTTATTGTCCCGGTTCTGCTAGCCGTAGCATTCTTAACATTAATTGAGCGAAAAGTATTAGGTTATATACAATTACGTAAAGGTCCTAATATTGTAGGACCATATGGTATTTTCCAACCTATTGCTGATGGGTTAAAACTATTTACGAAAGAGCCCGTTCGACCTTCTAATTCTTCACCAATCTTATTTCTTGTTATACCAACACTAGCGCTAACGCTGGCTTTAAGTTTATGAGCCCCTATACCAATACCTTGACCGGTCCTTAACTTAAACCTCGGACTTCTATTTATTCTAGCTTTATCAAGTCTTGCAGTATATCCAATCCTTGGCTCAGGTTGAGCCTCAAACTCAAAATACGCATTAATTGGGGCACTTCGAGCCGTGGCTCAAACTATTTCGTATGAAGTTAGCCTCGCACTAATCCTTCTTGCCTGCGTAATCTTCGCAGGAGACTTTAGCTTGCAAACTTTTAATGTCTCACAAGAAAATATTTGAATAGTATTACCCGCCTGACCTATTGCAGCTATATGATACACCTCAACACTAGCAGAGACGAATCGAGCTCCTTTTGATCTTACCGAGGGGGAATCCGAACTAGTCTCCGGATTTAATGTTGAGTATGGAGGGGGCCCCTTTGCCCTATTCTTTCTTGCAGAATACGCTAATATCCTGTTAATAAATACACTCTCGGCATTATTATTCTTAGGGTCTTTATATATGCCTTTATTACCAGAACTCTCTGCAATCAATATAATAGCCAAAGCGACACTATTGTCCACCTTATTTCTCTGAATCCGTGCTTCTTACCCACGATTCCGATATGATCAGCTAATGCACCTTACCTGAAAAAATTTTCTTCCTTTAACATTAGCCTTACTCACATGGCACTTGGCATTAGTTATTACGCTTGCCGGCCGCAAGGGAA